>JBAPLH010000057.1:1465000-1745000 GCA_037897445.1 Ceriops zippeliana
TGACATTGTTTTATGTTTATGGTTTATTTTTTATTTTGTTTGTTTTTTGTATTTTTATGTTTATTTGATTTTTTGAGGTTTTTATTTGATTTTTTTTGTGTGGTGATTTATTTTTTTTTTTTTTGGTGGGTTTTTTTTTTGGGTTTGCTTTTTGTTGGAGGTTGTTCTTGTTTTGTTTGGGTGGAGGGTGGTTTTTTTTATGGTTGGGATTGTTGGTTGTTTAGGTTTTTAAGGGATTGTTTTTGGGTTTTTTTTTTGGGTTTTGGTTTTGGTTTTTTTTTTTTTTTTTTCTTTTTTTTTTTTCTTTTTTGATGGGGGTTTTGGTTTTCGTTTTTGTTTTATTTTGATAAAGGGGTTGGTTTTTTTTTTGTTTTGTTTTTTGTGTTTTTTTTTTGTGTTGATTTTTTTGTTTGTGGTTTTTTTTTTAACTATTGTTTTTTTTGTTGTTTTTTTTTTTTTTTATATATTGGGTTTGGGGTTTGTTTCTTGGTGGGTTTGTTTTTTTTTTTTTTTTATGTTTTATTTTTGTTTGGTTATTTTGTTCGGTATGTTTTTGGTTTTTTATTTTTTTTTGTTTTTTTTTTTTTTTTTTTTGTTTTTTGTTTTTTTTTATTTTTATGTTTTTTTTTTTCTTATTGGATTTTAGTTTTTTTTTTGTAGTTTTTGTTTTTTTTGTTTCTTTGTTGTTGTTTTTTTTTTTTGTTTTTCTTTTGGTGTGTTTGTTTTATTTTTGTTTTGGTGTTTTTTTTTTTTTATTTTTTTTTTTTGTTTTTTTTTTTGAGTTTTTTTTTGTTTTTTTGTTTTTGTTTTTTTTTTTTTTTTTTTTTTTTTTTTTTTTTTTTTTTTTTTTTTTTTTTTTTTTTTTTTTTTTTTTTTTTTTTTTTTTTTTTTTTTTTTTTTTTTTTTTTTTTTTTTTTTTTTTTTTTTTTTTTTTTTTTTTTTTTTTTTTTTTTTTTTTTTTTTTTTTTTTTTTTTTTTTTTTTTTTTTTTTTTTTTTTTTTTTTTTTTTTTTTTTTTTTTTTTTTTTTTTTTTTTTTTTTTTTTTTTTTTTTTTTTTTTTTTTTTTTTTTTTTTTTTTTTTTTTTTTTTTTTTTTTTTTTTTTTTTTTTTTTTTTTTTTTTTTTTTTTTTTTTTTTTTTTTTTTTTTTTTTTTTTTTTTTTTTTTTTTTTTTTTTTTTTTTTTTTTTTTTTTTTTTTTTTTTTTTTTTTTTTTTTTTTTTTTTTTTTTTTTTTTTTTTTTTTTTTTTTTTTTTTTTTTTTTTTTTTTTTTTTTTTTTTTTTTTTTTTTTTTTTTTTTTTTTTTTTTTTTTTTTTTTTTTTTTTTTTTTTTTTTTTTTTTTTTTTTTTTTTTTTTTTTTTTTTTTTTTTTTTTTTTTTTTTTTTTTTTTTTTTTTTTTTTTTTTTTTTTTTTTTTTTTTTTTTTTTTTTTTTTTTTTTTTTTTTTTTTTTTTTTTTTTTTTTTTTTTTGTTTTTTTTTTTTTTTTTTTTTTTTTTTTTTTTTTTTTTTTTTTTTTTTTTTTTTTTTTTTTTTTTTTTTTTTTTTTTTTTTTTTTTTTTTTTTTTTTTTTTTTTTTTTTTTTTTTTTTTTTTTTTTTTTTTTTTTTTTTTTTTTTTTTTTTTTTTTTTTTTTTTTTTTTTTTTTTTTTTTTTTTTTTTTTTTTTTTTTTTTTTTTTTTTTTTTTTTGTTTTTTGTTTTTTATTTTTTTTTTTTTTTTTTTTTTTTTTTTTTTTTTTTTTTTTTTTTTTTTATTTTTTTTTTTTTTTAAATAGTCTCCAAATTTCCATCCATCTGTAATGCTTTGCACATTAACGGGGAATTTTCCTTTCTGTTTCAGCTGGAATCTGCATACCAGGTCATGCGTGCAAATAAAATTGTATGTTTATAATGTTAAAGCTGAAAGTAAGAGGAAGCCAAGCCAACAGCAAGAAATGAAAGCTGAGCCATTCCCAGATAGCAAATAGACAAAATGGCCAGCTGCTGTGAGACAGGAAAAAAAAAACTAGTTTTAAAAAAAAAAAAAGAGAGAAGAGAAAAAAGAGAGAGAGAGAGAGAGAGAGAGAGAGAGAGAGAGCTATTCAAAAGCTTTGAACTTGGACTTGGTTAATAAAAACAGGTAAAAAAAAAATAAAAAAAATACAAAAAACATAGAACATGCAAAAAAAAAAAAAAAAGGTTAGGTATTTTAAGCAGATAAAAAAAAATTTTTTTTTTTTACATTTTTTAAAAAAAAATGGGTTATGTCTGCAGACCTTGGGACCCCAAAAAAAAAAAAAAAAAAAAAAAAATCATCTCCCTCTAAATCAGCAATCGAAGCCTTCCTTTTACCATTTCTTTTTTCACATTCATTTTCAAACAGGTAGATACATCCTCAGGAAATCATACACAACACAGCACAACAACGTGTCAAAACACATGAAAAATAAAAAATAAAATATAGAATAAAATATTTATTCACACATATGAGCAAACAGCCAAGGAAACAGACAAACCCACAGTGAACCTGATCTGGAGGCTTCTCCAGTACTTCAAACCACAGTTCCTTGCTGGCCACGGACCTTTTGCTGTTGCCTTTCCTCAACGCGCTCCTCTATTTAAGCTTGCCTTTAAGCCTTTGCTCCACTTTCTTAATAGTCCTCTCTTGAAATTCTCTTGCAGACATCAATCCCCTCTTGCCATCTTTCTTTTTCTTCAATTACTTTGCTTCCTATTCTCTCTCTGTGTTTGTATTTTGATACACAGAATTTGGCCTTCCGGGGTGTGATCTATATCAATGGAAGGGTCTTCTGAGGTGAATAAAGGAGATGATCTCATCGATTTGCCTCCAGGTTTTCGATTCCATCCCACGGACGAAGAGATCATAACTCATTATCTTACAGAGAAGGTGATGAATAACAGTTTTGGTGCAATTGCTGTCGGTGAAGTTGACCTTAACAAGTGTGAACCTTGGGATATGCCTAGTGAGCTTCCTAATTTCTCTTAATCTCTTTGCTTTGGCAACTTAATTTATTTCTTGAATTGGAAAAACTTGTTATTGAAAATTCTATATCTAATTCTAATGTTGGATATGCTTGTCGTGCAACAGAGAAGGCAAAGATGGGGGAGAAAGAATGGTACTTTTTTAGCCAGAGGGACAGGAAGTATCCGACCGGCATGAGGACTAATCGGGCAACGGAATCCGGTTACTGGAAGGCTACCGGCAAGGACAAGGAGATTTACAAGGGAAAAGGCTGCCTTGTTGGAATGAAGAAGACGCTTGTTTTCTACAAAGGGAGAGCTCCCAAAGGAGAGAAAACCAATTGGGTCATGCATGAATACAGGCTTGAAGGCAAATTCTCCTACTTTAACCTTCCCAAAGCCGCAAGGGTATGTATATCTCATGCACAAGAGACTTCAAAAGTTCGAATTTTGCTGTCTTAATGTTGTTGTTAATTCTATTTCTTTTTTCCTTGGTTGTAAATGGAAAATTAAGCTGTTACTTCTTTATCATTTTTGCTTTTGTGTTGGTAAAGAGTTGCTTTCAACTTTCAAGGGGGCTGCTTTTTGCTTTCCTTTTGCTTTTGCGTTAATGAAGAATCTGGACTAAATATGGAGGGTGTTTTTTTTTTTTTTTTTGGCAGGATGAATGGGTTGTTTGTAGGGTTTTCCACAAGAGCTCAGGGATCAAGAAGACTCCAATTCATGAAGTCCTGAAAGTGAACTCCTTTGATGATGACGATGATGAGGATTTCTTGGATTGCCCCCCACCTCTCATGGACCTGCCTCACTCCAGCAGGCCTGGATCATCCATCTTCGGTGATGGTGACAAAGAATTCAAGGGAATGACAACTTCAAGATCATCAGATGGAAATTACTTATCCGATTTCGCCACATCAATGATCAACAATAGTCAAAACCTTTTCCAACATCCAAGCACCAGCTATCAAGCACAAGGCTCCATATTTAACCCTCAAATTCCAGTTTCAACTTCTCAAAATCTGCCTATTGGCTACCTGCATCACCAAGGGAGGGGTACTAATCCCTTTCCGGGCTTTCCAAACTCTAGCTATGGCGGCCATGATCAAGCCCTTTGGAGAGCTTTGGCTCGGAACGACAATGAAGCATCTGGATTGGACAAACACTGCAAGATTGAGCAGTACTCGTCCAACCAATCTATGGTCAGCCTTTCACAGGACACTGGACTTAGCACCGATATGAACACCACTGAGATTTCATCCTCAAAACAAGAAATTGGGAGCAGCAACAAGGTATATGAAGATCTAGAGACTCCATCTGTTGGCCCCATTGGAGATTTGGAGTGCTTGTGGGACTACTGACGATTGTACTTACGTAATAATTTGGTGCTTCTTATACAGATATATTTAAGTTCCAAATTAGGAGTTAATTAGGATATATAATATTGAAACAATTTTCTTCTTCTTATTCTTCTTATTTTTGTTAATTTGTAACAGTCTACTCTAGTAGGTAATTAATTTGATTAGCTAGAAACGTTTATGGATTCATAAATACTTTGTACATCTTAATGCATAGTGTATCCAAACCTTAATTTCAGATTTCATTTTTATGAATCTATAAGGTTCATAGTATGGTAGGAAGATTACCATGAACATGGTCACCATGCATTTACATTCTTTTACATTAGTACATTTATATTGGTCAGGTTTTTTTTTTTTTTTTTTTTTTAATGGAGGTTTTTTCTGTAGCTTTATTGAATTTAGACAGGAGTGAGTTAGTTAATTATATAATTAGATTCCCTTCACGTGCATTTAATTATTTTCATTTTTCTTTTCTCCCCAAGAAGATCTTCATCGAAGAGTTTGGACTCTACAACAACCTCGAATTTCAATTATCAGGAAAAAAATTGAATTTCAATATATCCATTCTTTTTCTTACAGTGACATAGCATCAACTACAAAAACACCCTTATAAACTGTAATACTTCATGTCTGGAATAAAATTTAAAATTTAAAATTTATCTTTTCTTTTAAAAAAAAAAAAGATTAATAAAGAGAGAAGGATCAAGTGGGGGTTCCGTCAATTTTTTGAGTCTTAATTGTCTGTTCCAAGGAATAATATCAAATTTCCAGCTGCCCTGCCATGAGGAAAAAAAGAACATAGAAAAAGAATATATATATATATATATATATAAATTTTTAGCTTAATAATTAGTTAGAAATTGATTCATCCAATAGGCCCCAAATATTGATCTAGTTGACGAATGTTTGATATTCTTAAGAACTAGTTGTAAAGAAGTCATGTTTCGTGAATTTCTTCCTCTCGAGGTAGATAACATGTTTTTAACCAGGTCAAGAAAATAAATTTAACATAAGAATGTGTATCTTGCAAAAACTTTTAATTTGTCTAGTGCTCGATTTCTCCCAAATCTGTGGAAACAGAATATTAAAACAAAGGTACGAGACTGTGACAGATGACCTGAAAATTAACTCATCCAAGTTAATTGATTTGAACTGGACAAGGGGATGTACAATAGAAACAGCAACCTTCCATGGGATCATAATCATAATTTTTTAATCGGCAGAACCTGTGAATCATCCCCTAAATCCATGCAGCATATGCCTCCACAGGTAATTGATTTGACAATTTTAATTGGCAATTTTGATTGGCAATCATCACAAGGTTTCTTGGAACAAGGGCGGGCTAAACTTCCGTAGAACGAATCTGTTGCCATTTTCCACGGGACTATGCTTAGGTTCTTGATTAATTATTGCAAAAATTATATTCGCAGAAAGCTTAGCTGTTATGCTTAACATCTGCCAGCAAATTAAGATATCTAGATCCTACATAAGTACAATAGCGTCTTTTGTACTTGAAAAGCAGGATATGTTGTGTTAACTATCCCGTCGTAGATGGCTTGATTTTGATTCTATAATAAACTAAGTATATTTAAACGATAAACTCTAAGATAACGATAATATTACATAACTAATTGTCATCTAAAGGTTTAATTGTAAAAGTATTCTATTTATGAGAAATTAGGATAAAATTGCGAACTTTCATTAGAATCTCGTGTACTGTCGCGGATACTTGGTGGTATAAGATGCCCCCTAATTGCAATTCTAAATTATAAAAAAAAATGTCATAAGTTGGACATAATATTTACATATTATCTGATCTTGTTTTTAGGGAGTTATAATGCACTTCTTGGAAAGAAAATAGAGAGCTAGCAAATGAGAGAGAGGGGAGAGGGAGAGGGAAAGAGTTAAAGGTAAGAGTGGAAACGGAATCGGTTATTGTAAGAGAAGCAATGGTGGCAATTAGCTTGTGATGTATTATTCATTTTGGAGGTTGCAAATAAAATGTAACCATTCAATTTACTTTCTATTCAAAGCAAAGGATTTTCCAAGAGAACACAGAATTGTCGGGACGTTAACCGTCCTTTTCGGGTTACTTGATCCATGACTTTCCCAAGTTGAAGTGGAATTGAATAGCCCCAGTATTTTATTTGAAGTAATTAACATGGAAGCAAGAACATTAAAAAAAATATATAGATATATATATATATATATATATATAGAGAGAGAGAGAGAGAGAGAGAGAGAGAGAGAGAGAGTATTATTGGATCAAGAAAAGAAGGCGGAGCCCTTATTTGTTGCAGGGAAACATGGAGACAAAAGCCAATGAAGACATCACAACAAGTCCTAATATAGACTCTCCCTGCCGTTTAATTACAGTAATCAGTGAACGTGGTGACCTTGTATTCGCCATTGTTTTTCGCTTATCTCATCCCCATGTCAAGCATCAATCTATCTGGCGTGGCCGGCTTTCGAGTCTTTCTTACCGTGCCATTTCATTTTCCGCTCTTATTATATGTTATCCAAGCCAAAGTTATATTATAACATTTCAATCCACGAGATTTTCACACTTTAATATTAAAAAAAAAGAAAGAAAGAAAGAATTATACGTACACGCAATAACTTAAGAAAATTGTGTTGTCTAATCAAAATTGTAAGAATTGTTAAAACAGATTTGTTGTAATTTCATTTTTCAATCTGTTTATAGTCATATGGTGAATAAGACTGCTGTGATAACAATTTCCTTTATATTTAGTGTACTATCTCCATGTCACCGTCTGAAATTGTCGGTGTATTTTACTGAGAATCACATGAAATTCAATGATGGAAATAAGGACGAGTATTAAGGGCTTGTTTTCCATCGTCTGTACAGCTTAATTTCTCAATCTATACCCCATCTTCGGTTTACCTTTGACCAAATCAGCCTTCCCATTTCCACCGAAGTCCTGTGTGCGCAAGTCTCAAATACCAAAATTAATCATAAATTTTAGCAAATAATGTCACTTTAAGTCTTAATTTGAAGTTTAATGTTAGATTCTTTCTTAACAAAATGATATTTTTATTTATTCTAATTGGAATATAATAAAGACAAATATGAAATCGTATTTTTAGAAAAAAAATATTCATCTCCTATTTAAATCTTCTTAAATGTATTTTATTTTTTAAATGAGACTCAGAGATTTACGGTGGCAAGTCATACTAACACCCAAATAGATTCCTTCGTTATTAGGGGGGGGGGGGAGTTCTCACTCCTTTTCCTTTTCGGCATTATGACAATGAACAAGAAAGACTTTGATCGAAGAATACAACTTTTACGGTAAAGCTTTGTTTTATTAGATAGGTCAGATCTAATATGTGACCATAGATTAGGTTAATCCATATTTGATAAATAATTTATATTTTTTTTTTAAAGTTCCGTGTTTTATCCGTCACTTCCACATGTGATCAAACTGACTTTAATTTTAACGTATCTATTGTACCACATGCAATATTTTAAAATCGGTTTATATGCCAATAATCTTTTTGTTCTATTGATGGCATTAATCTGAAATTTTCTAGACACTTAATTAGTAACCATGATTATGTATTCTTGGTCTTTTCAGTAGACAATAATAATAATAATAATCATTCAAATGCAGAATGTATATAGAATAAGGACAATAATATCATAGGGTTCTAACACTTTGTTTAATGATGATAACCCAAAAAAAAAAAAAAAAACAAGCAAGTAAAAAATGGTCCTCGTCATGCAATTATATAGATTATTATCCAGAGGAGCCATTTTAGCAAATGATGGGAAATTTCACATTACATTGACTTTAAAAATTTTAAATAAAATAAAATAAAATTAGTCCAATTCAAACCAACTCTCTCATGACTAGGCCTGCATCGCGTAGGTTTAAGTATTGTTTTAGGTACATTTCGATTTTCATATAATCACATGCCTACGTAAGTATACAAGTGGAAGCGGCGCAACTATAATTTTATGAAATCGGTCATTATTCCTAGAAATTCTTGTCTTTGGGTGTGGCCTCGTTCTTGGCTTGGACTTAGCAGTCATTTCGGATGAAAAGCCTGCAGCCATTACAAGGATTAGTACAGAATCTGATAAGTCTTTTTATGAGGCTTGGGTACGGTCCAATAAGCTGAGTTTGAATTTGATGTGGATGACGATAGCTGAAAACGTCAAGCCATCGATGCCTAAGACGGAAAATGCGAGGGAATTTCTGATGAGAATTAAGGAATACTCTCAGTCAGATATAACTGATAAATTCATCGTAGGAACCTTAATGAGTGAGCTGACGACCAAGAAATTTGATTGGTCACAGTTCATTAATGATCATGTGACCAGTATAGCTAATCTAGCAGCAAGGTTGAAAACAATGGGCATGGATGTGAGTGAATCATTTCTGGTTCAATTCATCATAAACTCACTGCCTCCTGAATTTGGCCAGTTCCAAGTGAATTATAATACTATTAAAGAGAAATGGAACTTTCAAGAAATTAAGGTCATGTTAGTTCAGGAGGAAGGGAGATTAAAGAAGATGAAGGATCACTCCATTCATCTCATCGTTCGTAAGGATGTTAGTGGTAGTAGGTCTAACCACATAAGAAAGGTAAGAAGAAGGACAAAGCCTCTATGAAAGTCATTGGAGGTCAGATCCAGAAGGATCAGAAATGCTTCTTCTGCAAAAAGATGGGTCACTTCAAAAATGATTGCCCAAAAAGAAAGGCTTGGTTCGAAAAGAAAAGTACGTACTGTATATCAGTATGTTTTGAATCAAACATAATTGAAGTGCCCAATAATACTTAGTAGTTAGATTCTGGAACTACTATTCATGTGTCACATATTATGCAGGGATTCCTTTCAATCTAGCCCATAACAGGAACTGAGAAGTTCCTCTACATGGGAAACAGAATGAAGGCACGAATAGAAGAGATTGGGACGTACAGATTGATCTTGGACACCAAGTGTCATCTGGATCTAGAAAAGTGTTTCTATGTTCCTGAATGTGCTAGAAATTTAGTTTCTGTTGCAAAGTTGGATAAAGAAGGATTTAACCTCAAGATTGGAAATGGTGCATTTTCATTGTATAGACATTCGTACTATTATGGATCTAGTACTTTGATTGATGATTTGTACCGTTTTAATCTTGATGCTATGTATGTTGATTCCATATTTCTTGTTGAGCATGGTATAGGTAACAAACGTAATATGCATGATGAAAGTTTTGCTTTCTTATGGCATCAAAGATTGGGTCATATATCCAAAGAAAGGATATTGAGGTTGATGAAAGGTGATGTCCTGCCTCAATTGGATTTTACTGATTGGGATGTATGTGTTGATTGTATAAAAGGGAAACAAACAAAACATACATCAAAGAACCCAGCCATGAGAAGCAATGAGCCTTTAGAATTGATACACACTGATGTTTGTGGCCCATTTGATATCCCAACATGGGGTGGTGAGAAATATTTCATCACCTTTATAAATGACTACTCACGGTATTGTTACTTGTATCTACTGCATGAAAAGTCTCAGTCAGTAAACATCCTAGAGGTGTTTATTAATGAAGTTGAAAGGCAGTTAGATAGAAAAGTAAAAGTGATTAAGTCAAATAGGGGTGGTGAATATTATGGAAAATTCAATGAAAGTGGACAATGTCCTGGTCCATTTGCAAAACTTCTTGAGAGTCGAGGCATATGTGCACAGTATACAATGCCTGGTACACCACAATATAATGGTGTAGCGGAAAGGCGGAATCGCACGCTTATGGATATGGTTAGGAGCATGTTGAATTACAGTACTGTACCCTTATCCTTGTGGATGCATGCATTAAGAACTGCTGCATATCTGCTGAATAAAGTTCTTAGTAAGGTTGTCCCTAAAACTCTTTACGAGTTATGGACAGGAAGGAAACCTAGTTTGAGACACCTTCATGTTTGGGGTTGTCCAGCAGAAGTAAGGATATACAATCCACATGAAGGAAAGCTTGATGCGAGAACCATTAGTGGTTACTTCATTGGCTATCCTGAAAAGTCCAAAGGATATAGGTTTTACTGCCCTAACCAGTACTAGAATAATTGAGCCTGGTAATGCTTGGTTCATTGAAAATGGTCAGTTCAGTGGGAGTGGGGAATCATGAAAGGTGGATATTAAAGAATCACAAAATGAAAGGTCCACAGTGAGTACTCCTACTCATGTCGGTATTCCCACACCCAGTGTTTCTACTCAAATTGTTATTCCTTATGTTGCATCACAGTCACGTGACATGCAAGGATAACAAATTGATACTCGAAACACGCAAAGTGAACACATAAGAGATGAACCAAGTGACAATGTTCAATTTACAAATGAACAAGTGATACCACAAGAAATGACATTACGGAGTCTACAAGACAGAAGAGGTCAGTAGTTTCAAATGATTATGTGGTTTACTCACTTGAGCATGAATCAGAATTGAGCATTGATAAAGATCCAGTCTCATTTAAACAAGCCATGGAATGTATTGATTCTGAAAGGTGGTTCAATGCCATGAAAGAAGAGATGAAATCAATGGATGTAAACCAAGTTTGGGAGCTAGTAGAGTTACCTGAAGGATCAAAACGAGTTGGCTGTAAGTGGGTCTTCAAGACCAAGCGAAACTCGAACGGTAACATCAAAAGGTATAAGGCCAGACTTGTAGCCAAAGGTTTCACTCAAAGGGATGGTGTTGACTATAAGGAGACTTTCTCTCCAATTTCTAAGAAAGACTCCTTAAGAATTATTATAACTTTGGTGGCTTATAATGATCTAGAGCTCCACCAAATGGATGTAAAGACCGCCTTTCTGAATGGTGACTTGGAAGAGGAAGTGTATATGAACCAACCTGAAGGTTTCATCACCACGGGGCAAGAAAATTTGGTGTGTAAATTAAAGAAATCGATATATGGACTAAAATAAGCCTCCCGACAATGGTATATTAAGTTCAATAATACCATTACGTCATACGGTTTTGTAGAAAATACCGTTGATCGGTGTATTTATATGAAGGTCAGTGGGAGCAAGTTCATTATATTAGTCCTATATGTCGATGACATTCTTTTGGCTGTTAATGACATAGGTTTGTTACATAATGTGAAGAAAATTCTCTCTGAGACTTTTGAAATGAAAGATATGAATGAGGCATCCTATATGATAGGAATAGAAATATTCCGTGATAGATCACAAGGATTATTAGGATTGTCTCAGAAAGGCTATATCAATAAAGTATTAGAAAGATTTAGAATAGAAAATTGCTCAACAGGAGTTCTAATTCAGAAAGGGGACAAGTTCAGTGAACTACAATATCCAAAGAATGATTTGGAACGGAAAGCGATGGAATTAGTTCCCTATGCATCACTGGTTGGAAGCCTGATGTATGCGCAAACATGTACTCGGCCAGACATCAGTTTCGCAGTTGGAATGTTAGGCCGATATCAAAGTAATCCTGGAATAGATCATTGGAAAGCCGGAAAGAAAGTACTTAGGTACTTACAAGGCACCAAAGATTACATGCTTACTTATAAAAGATTAAGTCATCTTGACGTAGTAGGCTACTCGGATTCAGATTATGCTGGATGTGTAGACTCGAGGAAATCTACATTTGGTTACATGTTTCTCTTGGCTGGAGGAGCAGTTTCCTGGAAAAGCGGGAAGCAGTCTGTCATTGCTACTTCCACTATAGAGGCTGAATTTGTAGCATGCTTTGAGGCTACTGTTCATGCATTATGGCTACGGAATTTTATCTTAAGGCTTGATTTGGTCGACAGTATAGAAAAATCGTTAAGAATTTTTTGTGACAATTCCGCAGCAGTCTTCTTCTCTAAGAATGATAGGTATTTTAAAGGTGTGAAACATATGAATTTGAAATACCTATCTGTTAAAGAAGAAGTGCAAAACCAAAGAGTGTCCATTAAGCATATTGGCACTGAATTGATGATAGCGGATCCGTTAATTAAAGGTTTGCCACCGAAAACATTTACTGGACATATTGATCGGATGGGCATTATGGACAGGTCCTCATACATTTGAAAGCCAATATTTAGATGCTCATATCATTGTGACACTCGTGAATTCAATTAAAGTTATGGTTTTGCTTGTGCTCTGTTATCTCTGTTTAGATGTAAACAATTATGGTTTGTGAGATAATTAATAGCATATATGAGAATGACAGTTTAAAGTTTCAATGTTCCTCAGTAAAGTTATTATGAATTATGATGATTAGGTGATACATGGAAGGAATCATATTGCTATAAGATGTGTGACCGCCATGATCCAATCATCTTAATTCAATTAAGTGTTGTGATTTGATGATCTTTAAGAATTGTGTGCACTTAATTGTTATTGTTTCATCAAGTCATGACATAGACCAAGTGGGAGATTGTTAAATTAACATGAGTGACCCATGTCATTTAAAGTATGACTCAAAATAAAAGACCTAATATGATGGTCGTTTAGGCATAACGGTAATTTGGGTCATCGGGTTTAAAATCCCTCCACTCTCCCTGTTAAGAATAAACGTTACAGGAAGAGGAATATCTTCCTATTAAGAATAATCGTTACAGGAAAAGTAGTATCTTCCCATTTAAGATAATTATTACAGAAAGGGAGGATCTTCCTATTTAAGGTAACGGTTAAAGGAAAAGGAATATCTTCCTATTAAGAATAATCGTTATAGGAAAATAAGCATCTTCCCATTTAAGATAATTATTACAAAAAGGGAGGATCTTCCTATTTAAGGTAACGGTTACAGGAAGAGGAATATCTTCCTATTAAGAATAATCGTTACAGGAAAAGGAATATCTTCCCATTTAAGATAATTATTACAGAAAGGAAGGATCTTCCTATTTAAGGTAACGGTTACAGGAAAGGAATATGTGTATATATATATATATATATGCTATTACGGACCTTTCTGAATCTCAAACATGAGAGAGAAAACGTAAAGAAAAGAAAGGGAAGAGTGGGAGAAAAGAAAGAAGCGTTCAGGAACGAAAAAAAAGAGGATTCGCATTTCTACTGCAGGACATCAGCATAATGGACAACGGTATATTGATTTCAATTACAATTTTTATTGATAGTATTCGCATAAAGAAAGATCTTATATTATAGAAATAAGAATTTCATAAAAAAAAATTTTAAAAAAGTCTATCATTAGGTACATTTCTATTTTCATATAATCACATGCCCACGTAAATATACAAGTAGAAGCGGCGCAACTATAAATAATTTTATGAAATCGGCCATTATTCCTAGAAATTCTTGTCTTTGGGTGTGGCCACGTTCTTGGCTTTTCTTTTCTTTTCTTTTTCCCTTTTTTTTTTTTTTTGGTTTTTGGGTTTGTGTGTGTGCGTGCCAAACTAAGTTTATATTCCTACCTAATTTATCTCAAGAAATTAATTTCACGATAAATTATTCTGGTATGACCTAAATCTTCAACTGAATTTTGATTCGCCAATCCTAGGGGCCGCATGTTGGTGGGTGCATGGTGCTTTCAGAAACAGAAAAAAAAAAAAACAAAATCAAATTTAATGCAATTCTTAAGAAAATAAAAGAAAAGAAAAAATACTGCATTTTCTCAAAATGTATTACCGTAATTGAACCGCATCCCCCGATCCGATCCACACCAAAAGTCCAGGCACCTCGTCATATTCTTCTAGAAAATTTTCATATAGTTAGTCTCTCTCGTGAAACACTTCAGTGGTTATATTTTTGTATCCAAAATTTTAAGTTTTAATTGTTTTTTTTTTAAGAAGAATATTAAATTTACAGAAATAAAGAAGAACTATTCTCGTTATAAAACTTTTCAGTCCAATAGAACCCAACCAAAAAAAAAAAAATTCATAACTAGTTGAGTGACTAAGTAGCTTTTAGGTCCTTTACCGGGTACTGGATCTCAAAACAATCGAAGAAAAAACAGGAGGAAAACCAACATTATTCTCGAATCTCGTTTTTTTCCATCCTGAGCAAGAACCTTCTCAGAAATTTCCAAGAGTGTTGTTGGTCAGCAGTTTCTCATCAGTCTTTTTTTTTTTTTGTTTTTCCCTTTCCATTCTTGGAACCACACGCACGCATGGAAGATGCACCGCCTGAATTTCTTTTCCGTGGGCAACGATCATTTTGGCACATAAACAGAGTTGAACATGTTAATTCTTGATGTTTGCATATGCAGACTTGCTCACCGACTACCTGCATAGATATACACTTGGGCATATTACATAATCTACGCAGTGTGCTGCCTCGATGGCCTATGATAAATCATAATTTATGATCCTACTTAATGAAAGTAAACTATTATACCCATATATTTTTTATTCTATTATTAAGAATGTATATGAATATCTGGGAATAAATTAAAATGTTGTCATGTGGAAAAGAAATATTAATGCCAAGAATTCAAACCCATTTTTCCCATATAATCTTGAAGTCAAGCTTTTGTACGAGTCTCTAAGAAAATATCTCTATTGTCTACAATAATTTCAACATTTAACTTAAAGACTTAACATATGAATTCATAAAAAAAAAAAAAATGAATGTGCAATTCAAAATCGAAAGCTTAGAAGGCAAAATATATTTCAGAAAAACAGACATGGAAGATATTTCTGAGAAGGATACGCATATGCTACACATTCAGCACCACCTAGGCAATCAACCTTTTGCACGTCGATCCCAGACCTTTAAGTCGTTGAAAAGGGCAGGTGTCTTGACTAATTACACAAAAGGAAGGGTGGGGAGGGTGTGGGGGGCAATCAAACAATCGCTGTCATGCCTAAATTACGGCCAATGAAAATTCTTGGGGTTGACTTACACGAGCCTCTAGACGGATAGACAATACTTCAGTATTAAGAAATTATTTCTTTTAAAAATTCGAGTTTTTTTTAATAAAATTATTAATATAAAATAAAATAAAATAGAATAGAATGTGTAACATCAAATTATCTCAAACGGGTTAATCTCCCTGGCCTAGCTGACAAGCAAATGGGCCCTTTCTTTCTTTCTTTCTATATATATATATATATATATATAGACCAAAATTTGACTCTAGGATCAAGTCATATGAAGGTAATTTCTTGCGGATTATCTGATTTAATCACATCTGGTTTGTGATAATTACATCACCTCCCTTAAAAACTATCCCTTCGTGGGCAGAAATATGTCTCTGTGCCCCACACGGTAATTGACCAAAAACCCCAAGACCAATTGTATACATTTTGCCTAAAGCCGTTGTTGAACCTCATGTTTCCCCCACGTTGTAACCTTAACTGGAACGACATTCATTACTGTAACTAATGAAAGGGTCCTTCAACCATGGTAATATTTTGCTTTTTCAATTTGATTTCTATATGCTGTCTTTGTTTTTTTTTTTTTTTTTTTTACTTAAAGAATCATTGGAATGTAAGTTATTGAATAAAAATAATTTTTTTATTATCTTCATAAATCTTATACTACTCCTCTCTAGGACAAATGTTCAATGGTCGAATTATCTAATGTTGTTACTTTTGGAATCAAATAGCGTGACCCCAAGTGGTAAATGTATTGTGATTGCAGTTTGATTATTACAGCATCAGCGCTCAGACTTTTCCAAAATCACCCAAAATAAAAATCTTTTAAGTTTCGTCTAGAACTTGGACCAAGTTCTAGACTTTAACAAAATTATTTTTTTAAATTTAGTCTCGAGCACATTATCAAATTGGCATTCCATGGTCGGTGTTGATGTTCAAACCACAGTACCACCATGTTACCAAATTTATTTAGGAATAACCCTAAGTATTAGCAATAAAATTTGATTTGATCTAAGTAATTCAATTTCTTCTGAAACTTAAACTCAATTTAATTTCTGTTGGTTAAAAAATTAATAATTTGTTAGCCAATAATAAGTTTAAAATTCAAAAAATCTTCAACTTAGACTTTAAAAATTAAAAGTTCAACATATTTAAAATTCAATAAACTCAAAATATCTTAAAATTCAATATCAGAACATTCAAAATTTGGAATGCTTAAAATTAACATGACCTATAATCCAACTCAGATCTAATCGAACCTGCACATTTGTAACCTCAACTCATATAAGTCATTGGGGGCTGCCATTTTTTTTTTATTTTTTATTTTTTTGGGCTTTTACGCAACGCGCCGTGGCAAAGTTGCTCTACTTTCACAAAAGCTGACGCCATCCGGTATCTTTTATTCTGTGTGCCATTCTGTCACCAGATCATCGCCTGTCTGTCACGCTTTGGTTGGTCCCTCTTGTTTGATTTCCTATCTTTGAGTCTTGACCTTTTGTAACAGCAGTTCAAAGATGCCCTATTTTTTTCACATTTCCTTTTATTATTATTATTATTATTATTATTATTGGTGAAATATTGGAGTTAAGCAGTTTATACGTACACCCATTATGCTCAAGGGTATAATTATTGTTGGTTTATTTGATATACTACCTGAAATCTAATGGGATTTTGAATTCATTGTTATCTTTTAGGTTTTGTATAGTAATTCAGCGAGGAGTTCTAAACATCTAGCCTTTCCTTTCATCGTTATAATTTTACATAGAATTCCAAGAAAAAGGGTAGGTTCATTCCATTGACTAAAAGCATTATTACAACATCACGTTCAATTACACTAAAACCAAGGTTAATTTAACTTGCTGCTTATTCGTAGATTTCACTAAAGAGCTATGAGGAAGATGAATTCATAGATTTCAATGCTAGTTACTGGTTTGAGATAATTCCACGTATTAACTGCCAGGCTTCATATCTTCAAAGTAATTGAAGATGAGTCATTTACGTTGACTCCTTTTTTTTTTTTTTTTATTCCTTGAGTAATATGTCAATTCTAATTTATCTTTTGAATGTATGATCATAATTAATAATAATAATAATAATAATAATAATAATAAATATGAACATGTATTCAATTTGAGATTTAGAGGAACATTTACGTTTGAAATTAATAAAAATGTCAATACATAAATTAAATTTTGCGTTTATTTACACACAAATAACTAATTGCAACATAAGAAGAAGTTTTATTATGAAAAATTAAGCTGTGGTAATCATAATAATTTAATATGAATCGCACTTTACGCGCGTAAATTTTATCGTGTGCTTGCAACGAAGTTCTTCCAACTTTAATCTATCAGCTGACTTACCTTTTTCATCTAGATCAACTTAAATTTTGGATTGCTTTGCAAGTCGGCTGCCGCCACAGTGAAACCAATTCTCCTACGACGAAATGATTGAAAGACATGGCCGTAGATTGGGATATGAAATGCACAGAATCGCGTAAAGAGACTCTGAAAACAACTTGCAAAAGGGACACCCTTTCTCTCTCACCCTAATAACTTGTTTGTACACAAGCTGAAAACAAAACAAGATCAGGACTTTTTGTTGCATCATCATCTGTGATGAAAAGGAGCGTTAGCCTAATTATGTGTTATCATTTTCGATAAGGCCTTCCATAGAATAATGGCTAAAAAAGACTGCACATTTCGTCAATTGAATGCGACAATGCAATTACATGTGCAAAGAAGATTTTCTCTAACTTGCGGAAACGGGACAAAACCTACTAAAATGTCTTTCCCAGAGTGATACTTGAAATTATTGGAATAAGGTGCCTCATTAGACCGCATCTTTCACAAATGTGAAGTGTGGTGAATTTCCTCTTCACGTGTATTATCAAGTAACATGCTCTCCAACCTCCATAGTTGCAAAAAAAAAAAAAAAAAAAAGCTAATCAAAAAGTAGCATTGGTGCATTTCCAAGGAAAAAAAGATTTGAAAAACAAGTTTTGACCTAATGATGAAGTCTGAAAATCCCCCAAGTTACGGAAATCGTATTCAGATTCCTTTCTCTTTTTTTTTTTTTTTTATTTATTTAATGCATAGGTTTTGTGTTTTCAAGTTAGTGGGCTACCATTTGGTCCATGGATTACCCATCAGGGTCCAAAATCAAACAGTTTTGTGTACAGAGGTCCAAAATGATCCCAATAACTCTAAAAAGCACCAGCCCACAGTGGTCCAGAGGTTCACAGACAGCCAGCCAATGAATAATGGCCATTTATCAAACCCGCCCGTATCCTTAAACGGGGTTGACCCGTATAATATATGCGTAATATGTCCAAGAAAATAGTCCAACAGCGGAGCAGCCACAGCACCGCCGGCGACACCGACTGTCTATCCTAGGCCGGCAGGCAGGTGGCCATTTTGAATGATCAAATAGATATGAGCAAAAAGCAGAGCCTTGAATTTAGTCTCTACCTAAATGCTGCAAGTTTTTTAGGCAATGGAAGGAACTTTGTTATGGCAGATCCACTAATGTTCATCAATGGCAGTATGATTGCACGAAAATTTTTGTCTTAAGATACGTTTCCATGCATGCATGCGGCACTAACATTTGTAATATTCATAACGTGACGAACTGAAAATCCAAAGAACTGGATTTGTACCTTTTTGTCATCATTGCTATAGATACTAATGAAGTTGACCACCAAAACCCCGGCAATAATGTCAAAACTGAGCAGACGTTGCTGCTTTCTCCACTTCCCCAGTCCAACAAGAACCGCAAAACCAAACACAAACACCAGCCTTCTGTTACAAACCTTGCAGAGCCACAGGGTCTTCTCAACATTCGAAAAGCAAGCGGCCAGACAGGGACACCTTTTCTTTCTCCTGCTCAAAGCCCCAATACCCCATAAAGCCGCTCAACAAGTCCACTCTTTGTTACTCACCACTGGCTTATTAAACCGTTCCTTGCAACTCTTTAACACTTTGGTTAGGTGCTATTCTCTAAGTGAATTCCCCCACAAAGCATTCCTGCTATTCAAGCAACTCCAACCTTCGTCAACCATTCCATTCGATAGCTTTTCCTATAATTTCCTCATCGCCAGTGCCACAAATTCATGCTGCCCAGTTATGGGCACTCAGCTTCACAGTCTAACAATCAAAGTGGGGTTTCAATATCATGTCTATGTGCAAACTTCTCTTGCAAATATGTACGCAGCTAGTGGGATTTTGAGTCATGCTCTGCTCGTGTTTGATGAAATGCACGAGAAGAATTCGGTTACGTGGAATGTTATGATTACTGGGTTGGTTAAGTTGGGTCAGCTTGAATTGGCACTTTCTCTGTTTGAGCAGATGCCAAACAAGAATGTCGTCTCGTGGACCGGGATCATTGATGGGTATGTGAGGATGGATAGGTGCAGTGAGGGTTTAGATTTTTTCTGTAGAATGGCTTCTTGTGAGGGTATGAAACCAAATGAAATTACTGTTCTTGCCGTTTTACCAGCCATTTGGAAGAAGGGAGATTTGAAGGCTTGCAGGTTGATTCATGGTTATGGAGAAAAGAGGATTCAATGTGTCTGATATACGTGTTGCTAATTCGTTTATAGATGCTTATGCAAAATGTGGTTGCTTATTGAGTGCATTAAAATTTTCTGAAGAGATTTCTGTGGAGAGGAAAAATTTGGTAACTTGGACATCTATCATTTCGGGTTTTGCATTACACGGAATGGGGAAGGAAGCAGTAGAAAGTTTTGGAAGGATGGAGAAAGCAGGTTGGAAGCCAAATCGAGTGACATTGTTAAGTGTTCTGAATGCTTGTAGTCATGGAGGATTAGTTGAGGAGGGGCTGAAGTTTTTTGAAAGGATGGTGGGTGAGTATCAAGTTTTGCCGGATATTAAGCATTATGGCTGCCTGGTAGATATGCTGGGGAGGTCGGGAAGGTTGGAAGAAGCAGAGAAAATGGCTTTGAGGATTTGTCACGGGGTTGATGAGGTTGTGATTTGGAGGACACTTTTGAGTGCATGTAGCTTTCATGGTGACGTTGAGATGGGTGAGAGGGTGACAAGCAGGATAATGGAGCTGGAGAAAGGATGTGGAGCAGACTACGTGCTTATGCACAACATCTTTACTGGTGTTGGAAGGTTTCAAGATGCTGAGACTTTGAGAAGAACTCTAGTTAAGAGAAATGTATTCAAAGTTCCTGGACATAGTTTGGTTTGAGCAAATATAAAGTGGGTAAGACACGCATATTGTCCGTTACTTGGCTTGGTGCATTGAAACTTCTAGTAGGTCCGGGATCACCGCGGAGAAAACTGCTATAATTGGCTCTAATGAAACCACCGGAAACGGTTTGCCGTCTGTCCCGAAATGAAGGATTACCCCTCTTTGCTCGGGTGGCTCATGGCTTCCAAACAAATGGCGTACCATACGAACATGCTAGCCTCCTTTCTTTTCCAGGAAGAGATGGGAGGGTTATTGGGAGACAAATCAAAATGACAAAAGCTGAATCTCAGTGGTAAGTCACTTTGCCACTTACAATACCTTATCATGTATTTAAGTGCTTTGCAAAGTATTCTACTTGTTGCTCGGTAAAAATTGTGATTCGGTGCAACTGATGTAACCTAACCTTCTCCTACAGGAAGCCCGGGGTGGGTGACCAAGGGTAGCTCTCAACATGTGACTTGGATATGCATATCAATCAGTGTTTCTTTGCCCACTGTCTTGATGCCTGGGGGTGCAATGTAGACACAGAAGACAATTAGTAGCTACCTTCACAAGATTTACTTTCCTCGGTACTATTACTCGTGTATTGTTCTTGCAGCTTGCATTCATGCTCTGCCACATCTCGACTGTACAGAAATCATGCTGAAGCTGGTGATGCTTTAAGGTACTATAGGTGCGTATTCCTCTCTGAATGAGCAAATGGCCATACAACAGAATAGATTTTTGTGGATATGAACTCAAACCAGAACCTGCATAAAGATATATTCAATTAAAATTTATGAGCTGAACAAAAAAAAAAATAGAATAATTAAGCAAATAACATTAGTCTGCTGCCCAACATAGCTTATTTCAAGTGTAGGCACAAATGATTTTTTGAGGAAATAATTCAATGTTGAATTTATTGCACTTCAGCTTGTATGTTGTTGCATAGAGTTATAATGAATCAACCTCAAAACCTACTGTATTGAAATAGATCTCTCACTCTGCTGCAATTCAGTTTACCTTGAAACTTGAATTTTCTTGTCTAGAATTCCAACAGTCATGCCTAGCCATATTTTCTTGCCTAACACGAATAACAAGGCAGCCTCCGCAATTTTTTATTTTTTAATTTTTGGCCTAATTGTTTTGATCACACCTGCCCCTATTTTTGAGCAATAATCCCTTGGAAATGGTTAACAAAGTTAGTTTTGTTCATTGTGCCAATTGTCTTAAATTCACCTCGTAAATCATAACTATTAATGTTTACCTGTTTTCTTATGAACTTTTTGTTTTTCTCTGGAGATGATGGAGTTACTAAGTTATGTTTCACATTATTCATGGCAAATGTGCCATTTCCTTCATGTACATTTGCCCAGTCACACCCACTTTTTTCACGAATGAAGTCCATCCCAAAATTTGTGAGAAACAACCTTATGTAATATTATCTTCCGAAATTAAATTTATATATTCTATGTTTTCATTCAATTATTATTCCAGCAATTTGAAGTATTGGAGGAAACTAAAGTGAATGAAAAGCTCCTCCTAATAGACCTCATTTCTCATGAACAAATTGAATTTCCTTCTTAACAGAGCCTTAATTAATGATACTATTGGCATGCTAACATTCTGTTTTCTACTCCAATCTGGTGCAGTAAATTGATGCTTAGCCAGAGTCCCCAATCTGGTGCAATAAATCAAGAATTTGCCAGAGTTGGGGTTAATTTGGTTCCACTGGGACAGCATAGTTATGCTCCTTCTTGTTGGAGCTTTTCTCAACACTGGTGACATCTGTTCTCCAAAATTGAGCTAGTCGAGGTCTATAAACCCATAGGACATTTCCAAGACGATCTAGCCACCAAACAAATAAAGCCTGGGATAACTTGTCACGAAAACTAAATTCACGCAAATTTGAGCTCTCCTATAGCCTGACAGCTTGATTGATGCGAATGGCTTACCATACATAATTTCGCACATTCGCAAAGAACAGGGTGCCAGTGGCTGCAGACAATTTCAATGGTAGGATATTGTAGAGAACATCATGTGGCAAAGCTAATGAATCTTTGACAATGCTAAATAAGCACTAATGAGCTGTATAAAGACAAGTATGCGAACATATATATTTGCGGACGAAGAAAAGAGGGGTTTATGAATAATTTGATGATCCGACGCTCCACTCTCTATACTGTCAAAAACGAATTGTTGATAAACAGAATTACAACCCAAAGAAAAATAGCATCTTGACCTCAACTTTCTGTTATCTCCAACTCTTCACTTCTACGCTTTCCACGCTGTGCTAGCAAATATGATTGTTTTCGCCAGAAGTCCATTCATGGAAAGCACTCCCCTAAATCTTTTCACACTTCTCTGTTTAAGCAACATTCATAGCAAAATAATATGATGGAATTGTTAGAAAGGTTGATCTGCAAGTATCCCTCAAGCTAAAACGTTTTGTTCATGAATTACCAAACACAATAGGCTAGAGATCGTCTGCTTTATATGTACCTTACCTACTTTTCCATTTAAAATCTAACATCTTGATCACTCAGCTGATTCTATTGGAGATAAATAGATGACAAACACCTGTTGATAATGATATTTTGAGAGAATGTAATATGTTTTTGGATAATTCAAATAGCCATTCATTTTTGTCCATTAAACCTTAAATTATATGATATAAATATTTTTTTCCTTTTATAAAAAAATAATTTTTTTAAAAAAATTAGAATTGAAACCTCTAAATTATATATATATTTTTAGAGAGTTTTCTGTATTCTATTTCAAGGAAAAATTTAATGTCAATTCAATAGAAGGAATACAAGAAATGCGTATTGGTGTTGTATAATTTAATAAAATATTTATTAATTTTTTTTGAAAAAAAAAAAAAAAAAGCAAACACGTCTTCTTACATTTGCCATTGTATTATTATATAGTCAAATCATTATCTCAAATACGATTAAAAAAGTCAGGTACTACAACTGTCGTCTAGAGGTTGCGAAGGTATATCCATTTCCAATTATGAGATTAGAGATTGCCACGTGTCCCAGAACTGGCCTCATGTGAACCATAAAAACTGCCCCAACCTGCAAAATCCTAAACAACACAGAACCCTATCCAATGTCTCAACCTCGATTCCAACAAAAATTTTCAGCCGTCAGATCTGCACCTCAATCAGACAATCCAAATGTCTACAGTCGATCCTGACACATTACCATTTGACATCCCACAAGTGTCCCTCGGAATTCAGAAAAGCGTTTCTCTGCCTTTGACTGTAGTCTCCAAAACTACGAAACTATTTAATTGTGTGTGCGCGGAAAGATAAAAAAATTCAAGTTAAAATCCTCCTCTTCTGTGTTCTGACAAGAACCCAATTCCCTTTTCTCATAAAGTAACGATCTTTCTTTAGTTCTTGTGACCAAGTTTGTGTTTTTTTGTTTCCCTTTTTATCTGTTGTTTTTAGGTTATTTCTGTTCTTTGTGGGCTGTGGTTAATCATGGCGGATGTAATGAGCAAGACGAGTCTGGTTTCTTCTTCTTACCAAACCCGTCAACCTACCGGCATCCATGTTGTTGTTCCAAAGAGTCTTGGGCTCAAAGGGTTACCTTTGGACGTCAAACCACAAGCCTTGAGATGGCAAACTTCATCTTTAGGAACCGAGTTTAATGGCAAAAGGGTTGTTCTTCAAGGCAATAAAAGGAGGCCTGGAAGGGGGTTTTCTCAGCCTTCAGTTATGGCTCAGGTTGGTGTAGTTTTTATTTAATATTGGGGTTAAGGCCTTATTGTTCTGTTTTAAAATTTATGTCTTGGAGATGTTTATCCAATTTGGGCTATAATTTGGGATTTCAAGCTTCGAACAGCGTAATAACTGGTGTTCAAAGTAATCAAATACTAAACTGGATCTCTATAGCCAATTATTTGAGTAAAATTATGTTCTTTTTCTGTGTGGCATGGATTAATGTTCACAAGTTTTGTTATGGAGTCAGAAAGTTATTGAATTAGTAGCAACTCGGGAAATTATTTTTGCAGAAAAGCTTATATTTGCATCATTCCTCTAACAGAAAAATTTTTTGTTTCAGTTTTCAAATTTTCGATTCCATCAATAGTTGGCTAATTTCCCAATTTGTTTACATTTAATAGTTCACATAGCTAACAGCTCTAAATAATGGATTTTTCCATCACAAAAGGAGAATTTCCGGCCTTGTTTTTCCCATCTTCAATTGGTATTGCTAATATGGATAAATGATCAATTAGCTTTTGTTACGTTGACTGAATCTTTTGGGGAACTTTCAGGCTGCAGTTAGACTGGGGACTGCTCAAGCATGGTGGAAGAAAGGGCTTCAACCCAACATGAAAGAGGTGACCTCTGCACAAGAACTTGTGGACTCCCTTTTGAATGCTGGGGACAAGCTTGTTGTTGTTGACTTCTTCTCTCCTGGTTGTGGTGGCTGCAAAGCTCTTCATCCTAAGGTATGACCTTCATCCTGGCTGTGGTGGCTGCAAA
The DNA here is from genome assembly GCA_037897445.1 of Ceriops zippeliana. Lineage (NCBI taxonomy): Eukaryota > Viridiplantae > Streptophyta > Magnoliopsida > Malpighiales > Rhizophoraceae > Ceriops > Ceriops zippeliana. Next base: position 1,489,809 of record JBAPLH010000057.1, read on the forward strand.
GCTCTTCATCCTAAGTTTTGATCATAAGGTGTGATTGTGCATGGGATGTTGTGTTTTGGTAGATATGTCAGCTGGCAGAAACGAATCCAGAGGTGCAGTTTCTTCAAGTGAATCATGAGGAGCACAAATCCATGTGTTATAGCCTCCATGTTCATGTCCTGCCATTTTTCCGATTTTATCGAGGGGCTCATGGCCGATTATGCAGCTTTAGCTGTACGAATGCCACGGTTAGTTTTATCCTCTGTTTTAGATTATAATAATTGAAGTGAGTTTCTTTGTTATATGCCAATTGGAATTATTAGTGTTGCTTCTTTTGTTAGATATTTTGTATGGGTTTTAATTCCAGCGCAAGCCAATTGATTGAATTTCATGTTCAATAAAGGGCATAAAAACGAATGAAGGTTGGAATTAAAACACCCTTCTAAATGTGTAGTCTAAGCAATCTGTTTTCGAAGATCCAAGACTTATCAACATTTTGAGGATTGAATTGTGCTCAACTTAGATATACACGAAGAATTTAGTATCATCCACTTCTTTTGCTTAGAGTCCAGTTGCCTCGAAACCTTGTTGTAACCATGCTAGATAGTTAGTCCGTTGGATTTGATTTGGACATTTGGCTTTTAACTTGCATAGAATGGTGATTCTTATTGATGGTTTTACTTCAGATCAAGAAATTCAAAGATGCACTGGCCAAGCACACGCCAGACCAGTGCAGCCTCGGCCCAGCAAAAGGGTTGGAGGAAAAGGAGCTTCTTGCACTGGCTGCTAACAAGGATCTATCCTTTACTTGCGCGCTAAAACCAGCTGAACCAGGGCCTGCCCCTACACAAGAAGAGATGGTAACAGCAACAGCCACATCTCAATCAAATATAAGCCCACCTCTTCCTATACCTCTTCCGCTTCCTCATTCCACATCGACCTCAAAGTATGTCGAAATATCGATGGAGAAAAGCTTGGTCACTTCTGGGAGATGATGCAGTCAGTTTCTGCTGGCCCCAACATGTACAGTTGTTGACAATGTTTTAGTTGCCATGTACCATCGATGCTGTAACTAGCAAGTGTGCAAAATAGTGCAGGCTGAGATATGCTCCGTCTGTGTCCTCGTGCAATTGCCAGGCTTTTTGGATCGTAGCCTGTAGTATGAGTTGTCTGTGTGATTGTATAGTGCTTTTTAAAATTCCCTTCCACCTCTTTTTTATTTTTTTTTTTGTCTTTTCCATGTTGGTAAGACAACACGAGTTGAGAGCTGTTGTAATGAATTGATATTATCGATCTGATGCTGCTATATTCATAACTAGTTGAAGCATCTTTTGTATTTTTTTTTTGGGGGGGGGGGGGGTATCTGGTTAAATTCAAACATTTTCGAAGTGCACTGTTGCCACTTTTATGCAAAAGTCTTAAAAAAAAAAAAAGATGGGAAAAAATTCACCTCAATCAGAAATGGATTTTCATTTTTTGCATGGTAAAAAAAAAAAGAAGTCGCATTATCAACTGTAATAGGGAAAACAAAAATTAATTGTAATGTTAAATAGATCCTTAGGTTCACCTTGATTGTAAGCAAATTCATTTTCGTATTTGGACACAGTAATGATCTGTAAATAGTCCATTAAAACTTAACGAGACAAATATGGTAGGTTCGAGAATATTGTCAGAATACTCAGCATCTCACTCATATCACTGTAAATAACCTATAAATTTATGAAAATTGGGGACAGTATTGAACTCCTGTCTTCTGGCGTCAGGAAGTACGTCAGGAATATGGATCTTAATTTCGCTTGCGCTTTGCAGAGAAAAAACAAAAAGAGGGTTGGACCACTTGGAGGAAAAGAATAAAAGAACTGTTAAAAGGATCATGAAAATTGGGTAAGGCTGGGTGTTTTGGGAGGACGCAGTAGCGTGCCTTGGCTTCTTCCTTCACACGCCATGGGGCAATCGTTTCCATGATTGACACAATTTTGAAGCATTCACGTTTCACCCAAAAAAAGAAAAAAAAACCAGAGAGAGAGAAAAAGAAGCTTCAAAGCACATGGAATATACTCTCCCGCTCTCTCCTTTTCTCTCCTATTTGGTGTCCTGCATTATTTGACAAGCTAATGCTATGTGGGGTTGCTTATGTCAGTGATTAGCACCATTTTGCGAGCAACTCATATTACAAAATCCCTCTCTTTGCATTTTCAGACTTTATTCAGGTAAATTTAAATAAATATAACTAATTTTTATATTATATATTAATATTTAATATATAATATAAAAAGTCTTATACTTAGTATAAAAATTAATTATATTTATTTGATTTCTACTACTTTTACTTAATATGGCCTTTATAATCCATTACATAGAAAACAAGGAGCAGCTGCCGGCATTTTGATTGGAATTGGATGTGGCTGGTTTTGCTCGTGTTGGATTGATTTGTCCGAACATACGCTTCCCACCACCAACACAAATTGGATCTGGACTGAGATTCATGGAGATTTAATCTTCTGAACAGTGAACCGACCAATCCAACTGCTAGTTCTCCATATATCCACTTATTTAACAGTACATTATCATGAAGATCTTTTTCATTTTGCTTGTTTTTAATAACAAAAATTCTTTTTAGATAAACTCTGTAGCATTCTCTACTTAAAAGTTGAAACACGAAATACACTTAAAAGAATTCTGAACTTAACCGTACATTTAATTCACACAATTTCGAGTTTAATCTTGTTACTTTGATGTATGAAAGCCGACATTTTTTTTTTCATAAACACCATTTAAAAAAAAAAAACAAAAGAAAGAAAGTTTGATACCATATCCCTGTCATAAAATATAGTCAGTTCAGACAATCATCGACCAATGGGGAAACTTTGCTATCTGGCTGGCCCATTTCTGGAAAGTTGAAAGCCCACGAAACTTAAAAGACGTTCATAGTTGAGAAAAAGTGCTCGGCGACATTAATATTAACTAAAATAATCAACTAGATCATGTAATGGTGAAGGATAAAACTATAAAATTCTTAATCTATATGACATATATAGGAGAATTTTAATCATTTTTTTTTTTTTTTCCCGAGAGTTGGTCTTGAATCATGCTCTATACAGAATACACAGAGTATCTCTTCCTTGTCATGAAGTTCTAACACCTGGGGAAACAACAGAAACACCTAAAGCAAAGAATTTCATATTGGCCACAAATGAAAGCATTTAACTCCCCCCCCCCCCCCCCAACAAAAGACACAAAAATACAAATGATATTGCCAGTTAGTTATAGTTGAAAGAGTACTAGAGACCGAGACTGACAAGAATTTAGTCAGATGGGCTGCACCTCATACATTTAACAAGTAGCGCAAAAGGGTTCTAAAGTCCAAAATGAAAAAGTGAACCAACTTGAGAATGTATATTCAAGTGGATCACAGAACTAAATCTTAAAATGTACTTGCCAGTTGCATACAAGCAATTACTGAATAGAAATTTGACGTCGAATTGGTTCCCGGCTAGAAGAACCAATCTTTTGGAACATCCTAGCATTGAAAATGTCTTTACTGGACTTCCCCTTGAATGGTAAATGCCGTTTAAGACGGTTGGTTAATGAAAAACTGCGGCCACTTTGTTGCAGGACTGACTGATGCCACTTTCTCCTCAGCCCATCCTTAAGATGAGTAGGAGCTTCATTATTACTGTGACTTCCCTGGGCATCAATTATTGCCGCCCCTCTGTTTCTTCGCATGGATCTTAGTGCCATCTGCAAGGGTTCTGAAAAGGAAGAGGATTCTCCGATTGGATTAACAGTTTTCATGCACAAGGGGCAAGGAGGGTCGCGTATCTGAGTCTTTGGAGTTGCTTGTTCCAAGCATTCAGCATGGAACACATGACTGCAGGCTAATACACCAGCAATCGGCATGTCACAACCTCTCATGATTCGATGTGAACTCCAGGGCGACTTCTGCCACAAAAGCTTTCCACAAACTCCACACTTTTGCTCAAATGCAGGACAACCCGGTGACCTCAAGCTCTCTACATCCAAATGCTCTGCTAAGTCAAACCTTTCTCCATCAAGGCCTAGATCATAACTGCTCGCATTGCTCCATCTAAAGCCATCTCTTCTAGAGCTTGTGCCAGGTTCTGGTGAAGTGTCCAACTTTTGGAGCTCAGTGAGAATCCTGTGGAATTTATAATCAACACTTGAATGGCTATCAGGCCAAGAAGTTGGTGATATCCTATCCTCACCAGGGGTCAACCCACCAAAACTGCTGATTTCAGCATCACCAAAAGCTTCACAGTCTGACACAGGGTTGCGGAATACTAGTGGGTAAACAGGTTTTGACATGTAAGGGCGCTGGCTTGAAAAGTTGCGACTGGAGAAAGTGAACGGTCGCTTGCTACTTGATTCCAAGTTGCTGAACTCAGAGAGTGAGGATGGAGACCCAAAACTAGGGGATCTAATAACAAATTGCCTCTGAAAGAAGTAGCAAAAGAAGAAATAACATTAACAAATGTATTCTGGCCAATGTTACCTCACAAATTTTGTTACAAAAAGTACCTCAGTGGAGGAAGGAAACCAAGTAGCCTGGGATCTTGATCCTGCAATTGAAAATGTGTTGTCATGAATATGACATACAAGATAGTGAGCCCCTAAAGACATTTATGATAAAAGCAGGATCCATCTAACATGACACCACATGATCCAAGTAAATTAACAGAAATCTGCAAATTTCACAAGCACAAAAGCATGCACAATATACAACTCTTTATTACACAAATTCCAGTATTCAGAATTGGCTTCAAATACGACATGCTGGGGTATCAAGAACAGTATAAGTGCTCAAAACATGCCAAATTTCATGCACTTGTCATAATTGAACTGAAGTCCCACATCTACAAAAATAATTCTCCTTGAGATAGACAATGTTTCATGCTACCAAGTGGAAAAGCCATCAGAATGAAATAAAAGGAAAACAGATGTCATGAAGAATCTAACTATCAAAGAAAGGTCAATGTCAAAAGGATGGCACATTTCATGAACTAGTTGCTAGCTTAATAGAAATAAAATTTTTGTTCCAGCAAAGCTAGATGATCTCAATAAATTAATGACAAATGCTATAACTTAGCAGACAAGTGACACAAGTGAAGTAATATAGAAGGAAGAAGCAGAGGAAATCTAATTCCCCAGTGGTATGCCAGCAGGAAAGATGAGCTATTATGTTCATGTCAAACTTAGAACAATCAACGAGTAATGAGAAAATTAGCAAAGCTTAAGATGTATTATTACAAATTTAAAACACAAGGACAAGTCATGTTAAAGGTGAATAGTGCAGATTAAAGACAGCTTGATAGCAATGACAAGAAGAAAAAAAAAAGATTTTATACAGCACACCACACTTACAGCTGCAAGCAACACCTCTTAATAGGAACAGTAATAGAAATGTTAATTACTTCCACATGTACAAATGGAGAATAAAATACCTCCCACTCCAGAGCCAGCAAGACTGCCAAAATTAAGGTTTTGTCCAGGTGAAGTCCATTGCGGTTGCTGAATATTATCAGGCGGGCTATTGGAGTAAGAAAGGACGCCATCAGAGACAGAATGTTGATGGTTTGTATATCGTTCACTGCCTGCCCACCTCTGGCTTCCTTTACTATTTGAGGATAATGATGAACCATGAACACCATGAGTCCTCTGTGATGTACCATCTGACTGTAACCTACAATCCCACATCCTCAAAGGAGCAGGTGAGAAACTAGAGTTTATCCGCCAATGTGGTTCAACATGACTATTGGAAGAGTCCCTACCACCAGCAGGTGACTTCCCTCCATGTGGCCCAGCGGCCACACAACAAAGCGCACCCGTGTTAGCTATTTTCTATTCAGCAACAGTGAGGTTGTAGTGTAGTCTAGTTACATATATCAATGGGTGAAAGAAGCTCCATGTGCCCAAAGATAGAGATTAAGTTGGCTATAATGGCGTCAGTTGTTTGAAAAACTGCAAATGAGCATTACGGAAACAAATTAAGCCAGAAAACATAGATAGTGACAGCTGCACATTTTTCTGGATGTCACGCAAGAGTCATATCAAACTCCAATCTGGCAATACATTACCAAAGGCAGCACTCCAAAGCTTCAAATGCTGTGACAGGCTCCCAACTGAAAATTGTACTCTCCAACACCAAGTTCCATGAAGTTAGCCCCTGTCCTCTACCTTTATCTGATTGCACCAGTTTAGTATCTCCCATGAGACAGAAGGCTGCTCAAGGCCAAAATGATTGTGAATGTTACGATTTTTTGAATAGTCGCCAGTAGGATATGATATCAATATCTCATCTGGGTAGCATCTGCTGATGTATGACCAAAGGATAAATAACATCAGATCGTGAGGCACAACAGATAGAGGGAAGAAAACAGAACAGGTAACTAGCTTTTTGACATTTAATGGAAGTAACAGGACTATAGAAATGAGAAATAATTGAAAACCTAAGACTAGAGTAGACATCCATGCTTTTCTTTGAGCATTAATACATATGCACTGTCAGTTTGCATACTTTTCTTGCTTGTCATGTAAATTTGATTGTATGCAATCAAATCATAGTCTCTTCATTTAAGATATTAATAACCTTAAAAAATTGTAGACATAACAATGAATATTGGCAAAAGTCGCACCCATCACCCATCACTACACAATAATTCGAGAAAAATGAAAAATAAAAAATAAAAACATCATTCTGAAATTAAAAGAAGTAGCAAACAGTCAAGTATAATCATTTGTTAGCACTTAAAAGAGATCCAAGATTATATTCCACACTATTCTACGTAAAAGACGTACTAATAGCTCATTAAGATAAGTAAACCAGCACCAAAATCATTACTTTCCATTACAAGCCATATGAAAGAACCATTTTAACATCATAAAACTAAACCAAAATCTTTCTACACATACAATTTTTTTCCCATAAAAGAAACTAGGCCAAAAAGGCAGATTCTTTCAAACGCATAAATTTCCCCCCAAAACCTACTTAAACAACAATTGAACTATACATATATATATATATACAAGTCAAAAATTAGGCACGGACTAAGAAACCTCAAAAAAAAAAAAAAAAGGGTATAAACCCAAAACCACACAGAGAAGAATAAGACAACCCAGAAACCCTTCACACTCATAAAACCCAAAGAACTCTTATTTAAATTTCAGATCAACAGGAAAAGAAACTCATTCGAAAAAACAAATTAATTAATTTAAAAGGAGATAACTTTTGTATAAATTACAAACGGGTCAAGAGAGAAGTTACCTTAAAATGGCCAAAAAACAATGGGTTTTGCAAGCATTCGACGACTTGGGGTCTCAAGCAGGAAAGAAACAGAGGGAAAGAAACGAAAGCCTAGATTTTGGGGCTCCAATGGTGGACACTGATACGCGCAGTGGGTGTGTAACGTGCATAGATATTAAATATTCTTTAAAAAAAAAAAAAAAAAAGAAAAAGAAAAAGTATATCTTTTCGTGGAGAAAATGACACAAAAGAGAAAGGGAAAGTGCCAAAATGCCAAAAGTGGGAGCTTGAAAGAGATGGCCACAACCATTATTATTATTATTATTATTATTATTATTATTATTATTATTATTATTAACCTTTTACAAAATAATAAGATTTTTTTTTGTATTGTACATTAATACATACCGTTAGAGGTTAGTATAAGTGTATAACAAAAGCTGTGCATGACTTTGGATAATATTTTATTAACAATTATAACGTGAGATATAGTAATTTATTTAATAATTTCATATATTATTTTTATAAATTCTAATTTTTTTTATTTTCACTTATTTTGAAAATATATCTCACAATGCAAAAAATTCTTCTAAATTTAAATGGATGGTTATATATATATATTTCGTTGCAGCGTTAGTTATTGGACATGTAAAGTTGTACCTTACTATGCTGCTGTTGTTCATGTCATCTTATTGACCGACAAGCTTTTGCCCTAACTTTTTTGTGTTTTTTTTTTCTGTTTCTTTGGTTACATTTTTTGAGATTATGGAACCATAATCTCTCCATTAAGAAGATAGAAAAGAATTGGGAAAAACAAATTTTATAGACACAGATAAATACTTTGTGTGAAATAAATAACATTTTATATGATATTACAAAATTTATAATAATATAATAGATGTTTATAAAAATATTTTTACACCATACAAGAAGATATTATTTGTATAGTATAAATTATTTTAAATGTAGCATAAGCCATTTTTATAATGTAAAAATAATTTTTAATACAAACATTCATGTTTGTGGCCATGCAGATGACTCTCAAAAGTTATTTGATCTTGTTTAGTTAAAAAAAAAAAAACACAATAAATATATGCATTGTGATAATTTAAGAAATGGCATTAAAAATAAATTAAATTTTTTTAAAAAAATAATTTCCTGCCATCCTTTTTACAAGTATTTTATTTACTATGTACCTTTTAAATGTAGTGGTGTAATATGACTTGTAAAAATGGGCGTAAAATTGTAAATTTTTTTTTTTTTTGAAATGATAGCACATTTTTTTTAGACGAGAGATATTTGTTAAAAATTTAAATATCCTAAATAATATGTTCAAAAAATTACATATTACTTTTCAATTGAAAGCTCGTTGACATTTCAATTAAAAATATGAAATTCATAAAAATAAAATATATATATATATATATATTTATTTATAGTGTAATAATTTTTTTAATAAAAAAAATATATGAAAAGAGAGACGTATGAAACCTAGGGTGCATGGCCCCAACTCAAAAGTTGCACCATTCAATTGGTACACTCTTGATAGTTAATAAAAACATTACCCCATTTTGTCTTTATAACTAAAAAGGAAAACAAATTATTGTTTTAGTGAAGCAGTCCAATTTACTCTGTAATGCGTATCTAATTTCTTCTTCTTCTTTTTTTTTTTTCCAATCAATTAAATCCTTTTACTTTACAAACCTTTTCTTTTGTTTTTATTTTTTTTTTTTGAGGGGGGGTGGGGGGGGGAGGGGTCATAATTCATCTAATTGACTTAAGCCTCGTCATCAAAGCCTACATGAGAGCTTTTATTTATGGTCGACGGATTCGAATAATGTCAGCAACAAAGTAAAAAAAAAAAAAAAAGAAACCATGATCTATTTTCCAATTCATGGATTTCATCAACAAACATTTGAGAAATAAAAGACAAGGTTTGGAGCCTCTGCTTCAGCCTTCCAAATTTTGCAATTTATGCTTCCCTCTCCATTTGACCTTCCCAGTAATTTGAAGCTGCCTATTCCAAAGTGGCGCGGGAGAGAGAGAGAGAGAGAGAGAGGGAGTGAATATAACAAAGCTAGAATGTTGAAGCATTTGAGAAGCGTCACATTTTCCTTTTTTTTTTTTTTTTTTTTTTTGTGTCAGTTGATGTTGTTCTTCAATTGTTAATATATATACATGTGAGCTAGGTGCAAGTTACAATGTAACCTAATGATTTTCCTTGGGGGTAAGCAAAGAAAGAAGGTAAAGGTGCAAGTTACTAGAAGGAGCACATTCATGCATGTTTTCTCAAGTTTCTGGCTAGGAAGAGAAATTATTCTAAGGAGAGAGATAAGATCTCTACTGGAAATTGCATCCACATGATGGCAATGTTATTAGCTGACAAACTGTGTGTGGCATATCTTCAAGTTGATTATTCTTTAATCTCCCCCAACCAATTGATACCCCTACCAAATACTACAACTCATCTCCGGTCCTTTTTCATCGAGAAGCTTGCAATCATTTACTAAATTCGTACGAAAGAAAGGAAAAATGAAGAATTCCATATATAGAAATCATTGACCCTTTGGGGTCATCTGCTTCCATCGTGCAGTGACCATTTTAGCAGCATGTAAAAAATTTGGAATTTTGAAGTCAATGGTTCTAAAACGACCCTCTCTTTTTTTTTTTTTCTTTTTTTTTTTAAATGAAACCATGCATGCATCTAATATAATTAATTTATTGAATAATTACCACCCATCCAATTAATACTAAAAAGTTTTATTATTTTTCTGCTGTTGAAAGAAGGAGAGCAGAATCATTTTAACTGCAGTATATTAGCTTACCAATGTAGATAGCCACCAGCCACTGACATCATTAACAGAGAGAGAGAGAGAGAGAGAGAGAGAGAGAGAGAGAGAGAGAGAGAGAGAGAGAGATGGAGACCAATGAGGAACATGGACCTCACAAATGCAGAAAGAAAGGCATTTTAATCCGAGATGTGGTTCATATTATTGAGTGGTGTAATATGCAGGGCCTTGGTGCACGAGTCACTCACTTCCCTAGAATGAACGGTTCTTGCAGGAGACACCGCCACCCCAACCCACACTCCCACTCTCTCACTCTCTGTGTCCTCGTTGGACATTTCCAAAAATGGGCATTTCCAGTAGATCCTTCAATATCTTAGTCTGCCATCTCTCCCCCTCCCTCCCTCTCTCTCTCTCTCTCTCTCCCTTCCTCACACACACACACACACACGCACGGACACAGAGAGCGACAAATTAATAATAAAAAGAAAAATGTAGTGAAATCCATTGGTTGATGTTGTTTCTTTCTTTTTATTGGTTTTGATGCCACTGTAAAAAGTTATGGATTTTGACTAGCTTTGGCCTTTCGGTGCCATAAAATATCTCTTTAATCTTGTCGAATTTCAATGTTTGGTGCTTTGCAATATGGTTTGTATATGCTTTTTGTGCCAAAAAAGAAAAAAAAATTATATATATATAGTTTCTGCGATTTTATATGGGTTAGCCACTATAAATCATAAACGTGACTTTATTCCAAAGAGAAAGAGAGAATATTAATGGATCATGCACTCAGAAGATCATTTGATTGAACTTTTTTTTTTCTTTTACTTTCCCTTTTTTTTCTTTTTATATTCAATAAATAATTAGTTCAATCCACAAAATGTGCACTTCAAAATGTGATGAAATTCACCCGTTTATGAAAAATCTTTCAATATAGTCACCTCAATGTTTAACTCTAATTTTTGTTATGATTAATCTCTGTCTTGTACCTTTTTGCTCTTGTATTTTGATAATAAAATTGGTTTGATTTATCATAAAAATAAATAATATAAATATACTTTTGTGCATTATATATGGAAAATATTCTTTTCTTGAACTTCCTATTTATGTTGAAACCTAAAAGCCTTCTTTGTTTCATTGTTAATTTTTTTTCTAAAAATTTTTAAATTTGACTTATCTAAAAAGTGGATCAAGTTAACTTAAAATTAAGTGTTAGAAAAAAAATAAAAAAATTAAATAAGATTTAACTAAAATAAATAAATTATATATATATATATATATAATTAAAAATATTAAATTTATTGTACTCACAAACAAAAGTAAAATAAGTGTAATAAATATTCTCTTTTTTTTTAATAGGACAGCTTCAAAGAGTCGAAGGGGTAGAACAAAGGGAATCTTATTATCTTATCACTTTAATGAACTGGGGCCGAAATTTATGCTCACATATTGCAAGATCTGTCCTCACTGCCTCATTTGGCAGATAAATTGTAACTTGCGCCACATCCTTTGCTGTCTGTCTCCAACCTTCAAATCTCTCTCTATCTCTCTCTCTATATGTGTATATATATATGAGGACCATCAACCCCATTTCCTTCATCGCCATCCTCTCTCCCCACCCACCCCACCCCCCCCCCCCCCCCCCCCACCCCAACCCCCCCCCCCCCCCACCCCCCCCCCCCCACCCACCCCCCCCCCCCCCCCCCCCCCCCCCCCCCCCCCCCCACCCCACCCCCCCCCCCCCCCCCCCCCCCACCCCCCCCCCACCCCCCTATTGATGTTCAATTCTCAATATCTTTGGTTGTTGTCTCAGTCTCACCGCGGCAGCCTTGCATGTGGGGGCTCAGAAAGCATGTAATGCAGCCAAGGATGACTTGCCGACTGCTTATTGTGGCTCAAAATGCTGGTTAATAAGAGGACGAGGAGGGTTGGCAAGTTGTTCTTGGCTACATTTTTATTTCTGCTCCTCATGCTGGGCTTGTGGTGATCCAAATGCAATTCCCAGAAGCCTCTCCTCAAGTGTGCTAGCTATTCACTATAGCATAAACATTAATGTGAGACATGAACGGCATGGTAATTTAATCAACAATATTCTGTATATACCGTGCATAGATTTACGGATCTCTACGAGTCCTTTATTCACCATTAATGTGATTGTTAAGATCGAATTGATTGGAACTCACACATATATCTTTGTCTTCATGTTCATGCATATAATCTTTTGTGCAATAATTTAGCATGTTCTGTGCATTTTGGTATCTTCGTTCTCCTCTCTAAGTAACATGAAACCATTTCATCTAATTGAAATCGAAATGGGGTTTACGCTTTAATGTGTCCAATGGGGTTTTTTACCCTTTAGTTCTGTTCTTGTATACCTAATGTTGGTTTCATCAACCAATTTATTGTTTCATTTCATGTACACGATAATACATTATCTAACTGGATTTACCTTACTATGTTATAAAAATTCATTTAAATACCTCTTCTGGGCGTACTTGAGAATTAAATTGTATTATTCCTTCCTGTTGATGAGTTGGTGTATTAAGTGAAAACCGACTTTTGTAGTTTTCCTTTGTTCCTCTCTTGTTTTGAATATGTGCATGCTTATTTGCCTTCTGATCAATTAAACGTCCTCAGACTATAACAATAACGCATCCAGGTACTTCCCATCTTTTGCAATCCTAATTTCTGTAGAGATTATCCAGCCGATGGCTTTCATATGCGACGTTGTAGTAAAAGCCATGGCAGGTCAATCATCAGTTACTTCCGGTATATATATATATTGTATTGATAAAAATGTTAAGAAGATACGAGAAATGGATGCGGATGTGGACGTGAATTCACAAATATATAATTATAATTAATACATCTTTTTGTATTTAATAGTTAATTATTATAATTAAATAATAAGAGCTTCTGTTTATTTTTAAATACAATTTTGTGTCGATCTAATATAATTTTTGTATTAATTAAGCTAGCTTGTTCATGACGACTTCTTCCTTGAATTTCAGACGCCTGAAAGATACATTTCAGATACATGCGCCAATTAAATTTCATTTGTTCTTTCGAGTATCTTTAATATGATCTTCCATTTTCTAGTTTTTTTTTTTTCTTAAATTTGAAGGGCATCGAAGACATATTCATGATTTTATTTGTTATATTAAAAGTGCCATATTAAATTGAGGGAGAATTCAGTTGAGATAAATTTCCAATCATTTTCTTCTTTAATATAAACACGATAGAGAACCATTGATTTTTTTTTTTTTCGAGTTGACTATGGTTCAAAGGGTTTTATTCATAATATATGTATCCAAGTAATATGCCCCAAACTAAAAACCGTACAGGAATCTCATTTCATTCGGCCAGCCCAACATGTGCCCATCCACCAAGAACTGCGAAACTTCAGGAAACCGATCGGCTCTGGGAAAAAATGGCCTTGTTTTTGCGTTTTCCCAATATGTAATTTTTTTTTTTTTTTTTATCAAGGGTCTTCTAGATTTCTATTACAAGAATGTGGTTAGGTGACAACTCCATAAATGACTAGAATAGTGAATATTAATTATGCATTTTCAATATTTTTAATATTAATAATATTATTATTATTATTAACTCAACGAGGCACCTCAATCACTTACTCTACGTTCTATGAAGGTGGTGATGCTTCTGGCACACCCTGTGAAAACCAAAAGACCCAACAAAACTGGTTCCCAGCATTTCTTTCACTATATTTGAAAAAGAAAAAAAGATCAAGCAAATTTCGGGATGCCATAGGAGGAGCTTGTGGATAAGGAAACTTCACGGCAAATGTATGTCACGGCAACAAACTTTTGCCCATCCAATATTGTCCTTCCAAGCAAAGCAGTAAAAGATGGTGCAATCCGCATATACATCTGTTTGATCTTTCTCAGCCTGTTTCCAGCACGTAGCTGATTATAGAGCAAGAATTGTCCCCAGTTCAATACAAAAGATAAGCCAGCATTATTCCCCCAACAGTTTTAATCTTTCTAAAGGAATTTGTACGATGTAGTTTGAGAGTCTGTTGGACTAAAGTAGCGAGAAAGTTGCTGGTAGATTACATTTAAAACCTCGAGAACTTGTTGAAATCATCTGTATTCTTAATTGCAGAGCTACTTGTAAGAGAAATGGTGGAATTAGGTTCACTGTAAATGGTCACTCATACTAAGACCTTGCTCATATAACCAGTGTTGGTGGTGCCAGAGATGCTTCTATCTTTATCGAAGGGGCTAGAGACGGTTATCAAGCCATGTCTGGCAACTGGGACCTAAATTGGATGAGCAACTACAACCTTAATGGCCAAGCACTCTCTTTTGGGGTCATCCTCCGACAGACAACGGGTTTTTGGGCGATCATTCACTGGAAGTCAGTTTTAACTCTTGTAAGCCAAGCTAGAAATATACCACAGTAACTCAGATATTAAGCCCCACCATAGCCTCGAGTCTGTTGTTAAATGTTCGATAATTATACTGCTTAGATGTATATGATGTGTAGTGATGATTGCGTTACTAGCTGCAATACAATGATAACGTTTCATGGCAATGGGCCTTTTTAGGAGTGGCCCTGGTTGCTATTGATGCTTGCTTCACACCCCGTGCAAAAGTCAGTGTATTGTGTGAGGAATGTGGCTGAAAGACCCATATCTGTTTTCCAGTAGCAAACCCCGTAAGTTGTGAGACAGTTCCCAGTGCAAAGAAAATGCAGTTATGTGGTGTTTCCAATAGTGTTGATTGCAAGAAAGTTATAATGGGAGTTGAATTGTAATAGGCTTTTATTTATTAGAAATAACCCCGTAGATTTGAACATCACTTAGATTCTTTCTGCTAGTGGCCATGCCTCTGTTAAGAGATTCAGTCACTTGGCCCTGCTGGTATATTATACAGAGCCTATTATTTTTCTTCCATCCAAAGCAACGAAATACATGAGTTCCTTTTAGCACCAAACGGTTACAGTTTCAAAAATGCCTGACAAATGATAAAAACTTGATTCTAGAATAGCCACAAATGTCTCAAGAACCTGCCTTCATGTGATTTATTAGATGTTTCCATGAACCCAATGACAGCAAATTATCTACCACAAAGTCATTCTTTTGGTAAGAATTTTATTCAAGACAACGCAGAAAGAAACTAAACAAACTATTTATTATAGGTACACAAGGAAAATAGCAGAAGAAGGGCATCAAGAAAGCACACAGCTGCTCCAATTGGATTTGGAAATAACACCACAGAATACAAAGCAACATTGTCATTCTTCTTTATGTTGTTGCACATCATCAGACAGGATGAGAAATCTAAAAACAACAAACAAACAAAGAAAATGCACCTAAATATTTATAGTTCATAAATCATTCAATATTTCTGATACAAATGAACGAAGATAACATATGCCTATATCATACCATATACCAATGGACAAAGATCAGGAAAGCACCAATCTTGAAGAGAAGCAGAAAGTAAGTTCCCTCCTTGTAACCACCCTCACCAGTGCTGCCCCTGGCCATGGTCCCCTCAGCAGCTGAGAGCCTAATAAGATGCACCACTTTAAACAAAGAACAGCTTAAAAATAATACCACCCTTAAACGATCGCAACATTTGTAGCATGAAATATGTAAAAGCATAAGCATATTCAAATAGCCTAGGCCAATTGACTCGTGTGCAGAGAAACATTTTCTATGCAGATGAAGCCATAATAATGTAACCCACAATTTTAAAAGCAGCAGTAAATCCATTAATCAATAATTGCAAACAGATCTTTTCCTCTTTTTTTTTTCCCCATTTTTCTTGAAGTGATATTCTAGAACAGTTTTTGTTCAAATATGAAATAACTGAGATCACAATTAACTTTCTCAAACAACAACATCTCAGTCCAAGTTTGCAAATTTTAAAACCATATATTGTAATTGTATAATTTGCATTACCTAAATTACTTAGGAATGGCCAATTATATGGCAAATTAAATGCACCTAAATCCCAACCATCTAATTCCAAGCACCAAAACAAGGCCGAAAAAGGGCCCAATTTTTCAATTGAGCATGATCTTGTAAATACCAATTACTAGCAATTGTACCACAAAAATGGAAAACCCAGCAAAAGACATGCCAAGATATGTAAGTACGTTCTAGTACACGACACTTTCAGTACAGGAGACTTCCACGTTGCTCACAACCTTACACTAAAAGTAAAACAATTAAATAAGCAAAAGGAAATAAGTTGGAATTTTGGGAATAGCCCGCGAGGCCATCACAGCCCAATCGAGTGGGCTCTGACCGCGGGCAGTCTTCATCGCAGGATCCGGACCTCAAATGGGCAGCAGCAACTGTCTTGCTCCCTCTCTCAGTATCGAAGAGCCGCCAGCAGCCATCGTAGATGAAGGGTGGCTCTACAGAGTGATAGCGGACGGCGGCTGCCTGCCCCCCTAGACAGAGGTCTTTCCCCTGCTCTGATAAGATCAAGTAGTGGGTTTTCTAGCGTTTTAGGGATTTTGACTTTATACTGCTCAACGCAACTTTGGAAAATTTGATTTCTGAAAAATACCCTCGTAGTTTTCCCACATTTTCTCGGTATCAACCGAGATTTCGTCCTTGAGATAAGGGTATTTGTGAGAAATTCACAAATAGAATAAAAAGGTCTCTTCTCTATTTCCTTTGAGGGACATAGATTTTTCTTTTTAAGTTCAATTAATTTGATTAAAAATAATAAATTTAAATGAATATAATTAAAATTTATATTATATAAGATATTTTATATTACAAATAAAATATTGTATACGTAATATAAAAATTAATTATTTTTAATTGAGTTCACCACTTCTAAATCTATTTTTTTTTTTTTTGGTCCATTGGTGTTAAGAATTTACGTTTTGCTAATTCTCCTAATAAGCAAAAGGAAACACAATTACTAAGTTAAAAAAAAAAAAGGAAGAAGAAGAGGAAAGGCAATTAATTATATTCAAAAATTTTATTTTAATTGATTAATTCATTGAGAGAGCTTTCATATGCTTAAGAGTCACACAAATAACATTTTTGTGTAAAAAAAAAGAAAAAAAAAAGAAAATTTGTATAAAATTGTGTGAGTGCCTTGCACTAAGACATTTTAATTATTTTAGTAAAGTCTTTCCTTAGTGCAAAGTACTTAAAATTCATGTTACTTCTAGAGCGTGTGATAGATCCTGACGGACACAGCCTCACAAGGAAAAATCACGCGAGGGAGAGGAAAATGTGCCTCAACTCTTTTGCCACTTCAATCATTGCTGGCCTATCTTCTGCTGAATAATGGACGCACCTAAGTGCAACACCTCCAAAAGCTTCCAATTGCTGCTCCTTCCCAGGAAATGATCCCTCAGCAACAATGAAGGGATCCACCATCTCCTTAAACACATTCCTTTCTATACATTTCTTCACATTATCTTCCAGAAAGAATTCATCCCCAGTTTTGTAACGCGCAAGATCAAACGATCTCTGTCCAGTCAGAAGCATGAGAAGAACCACGCCGAAGCTGTAAACATCATATTTCTCATTGATGCAGCCTGTGGTAAAAATCTCTGGTGCGATGTTTCCTACTGTTCCTAACACAGTAGCCGTTACATGTGATTCGCCTGCAGGAATAGACATTGCCAACGAGAAATCGGTTAGTTTGGCAATGTTGTTACCTTCAAGCAAGATGTTTGAGGCCTTAATGTTTGTGTGCAACATAGGCCTTGGAAATGCAGTGTGGAGATAGACAATTACATTGGCTATGTCTACTGCAATCTTCAGCCTATCTTTCCATGGAATTGGCTGGAAATGAGTGGTGCTGTCATCGTCATGAATATAATCTGCCAGATTTTGATCCCTTGCAGGTTCGAAAACTAGAACTGGGCATTGAGTTTCCAAGCAGCATCCTAACAACTTCAAGACATTCTTATGGACACTCATTTGAGAAGCGTATACAATCTCGTTTAAAGCACGGTTCTCCATTTTGCAGGATTCCCGGAACTTTTTCACAATTATCTGGCGGTCCTGAAGAAACGCCTTGTACAGATCAAACCAGCCATCCCTTTTTATAATTTGCTGTCTATCGTAGTTGTTTGTTGCAGTCTTGAGCTCTTCTTCTGAGAAGTGACGTATAGGATTACTTCTGCCATTACAAAAGGCAACCTGCTTCTCCATTAGCATGCTTCCATTGATCATGAAGTTTGTCTCACACTCATTTTTCACTTCCCAATACTTCTTGGCTCTGAAGCATGCCATTCTCTTACCTGTCAATCAAGCAAGATTAGATCAAAAGTTAAAACAATTTCAAATATTATCTATTAGGCATAGCCACCAACAAGTATTAAACATACGAGGTGAAATCTGTGTTGGAACCCCGGCCTTCACCTATATGCAACTCTGAACAATATATATATATATATAGATATTTTACAATGCTATGGAAAGTAGACGGAAGAATTTGCTTCAAAAAATTAGGGTTTGAACCTGGCATCATCAAATTTTTGATAGAAAATTAGTAGAATCAATGGAGGCTTGACACTTTAAGGGACGACATCAACTATCCCTAGTCCAATATCAATATAATATCACTTGTTTGCCAAGATCCATTCATACTTTCAAAACCAGAAAATGCATATGGCACAAGCAACAATTAATCAGATCAGCTCGTGACTAACTGGATGTGAAGTTGTTTTTAGCCCCATGATTCTTAATAATTTATAAAAATCAACCATTGACGTGTAAGTTCAAAATTCACGGTTTGACAACTAGTGTGAACAAAGTAGGTCCAAGGAATATCCCAAGGATTATACACTACGCAATACAGCTGCTTCCTTAGAGTTTCCTTTCCGTAACTTCTCAGCAGATTTCAATCTATCTATGCAATAAGTGAATTTCATATGAAGGACCTTGACATCTACTCAATAAGAAATTTGTAAAGCAGAGTTTGGTAGAATCTGAGATTACACGCGTTGGGGAGGCAACATGGTATAGCCAATCAATCAGATGACTGGTGGGCCTAACAAGAAAATAAAACGGTGCACATGATCTCCATGGAAATAAAAGAGGAAGCCAAAAAAAAAAAAAAGAACAAGAAAAAAACATTTTGAAGGCATTGGGAACCGAGAATTCTCAGAATGCCAACAAATGAAACATGTTTAAAATGTTTAAAACAATGGACTAAGGGGTTACATGGGTTTAGTTTGTCGGAAACCAGATAGAAAATTCTTAGAATACCAACAAATAAAACAATGGACTAAGGAGATCAACACAACACACAGTTTATGCTTGACTCCAAAGCATGTTTAAAGCACACAGACTGCGCTGCGTGGCATGTTTGATTGGAACATGAGGCTGAAAACTCGGAAGTGGATTTCCAATGGCAAAAACCAAAAAAAAAAAGCCAAATTAAGAACCCGTTGAAAGATTTACAAGGACTTGAAAAAAACATCAATATATATAGAAGAAGAATATTATAAAAGGGAAATGTTACACGAACGCAGTTGATTGACGTGAGTCCATGCATTACACTGTTTATTATTAGTTGCACTTTTTAGTAAAAATGAGATGCACGTATCCATCCCACGGTCATAACAGTACAATACAGACATGAGTCTCTGATGCATCAGATTTACCACATCCTTGCAATAAATCTCAAAATTATATAGTTTTTCTTTCCTCCATTAGGAAAATATATTGTATTTGGAGAATATAATGGAAATAAGCCCCAAATGGCCTAAAGTATCCCACAAATTCTCTCTCATAATATTTGAGTTGCATTGGATTCAAATCTAAACTAATACTTTCGATATAAATAGAGAAATTATAAGGACTATAGTAGAACCTTAGAGGCAAAGCACATGTAATATGACTCACTTCTACAGTGTCCCCAATGAATCTTGATGGCCACCAGCTAAAATGAAGAAATTACAAACAGAGATGAATCTGCCTCAATTCTTCACCTACTTCCATCATCATTGGCCTATCTTCTTCCAAATCTAGGATGTATCTACGAGCAACAGCTTAGCTATAAAAGCTTCTGGTTGCAGCTCTTTCCCAAGACATGCTCCCTCTACCGAAATGAAGGGATCCACCACCTCCTTAAATCTACTCCTTCCATTGCATTCTTTCACCTGATCCACCAAAAGTAATTCATTTCTATCGCTAAGACGTGCACAATCAAATGATCTCTGTCCGTCAAAAGCACGAGCACAAACACTCCAAAACTGTAAACATCAGTTTTCTTGTTGCAATAGTCTGCATGCGAAGCACAGGTACAATGAATCCTATTGTACTGGCCACAATATCCGTATCCATTACATGTGATTTACCTTTGGGAATAGACAGACAATGAGAAATCGAAGAGTTTGCCAACGTTGTTTTCGTTGACCAATATATTAGAGACCTTGATATTTCTATGTAGAACTAGGCTTGGAAATGCAGTGTGGAGACAAGCAACAACATTGGCTATATCTGCTGCAATCTTTACCCTTCCATGAACGGACTGGAAATGAGGGCTATCACTATCATAAATACGAGCTGCCAGAGTTTCTCCCTCTGCAGATTCAAAAACTAGGTTGGGGCATGACGTCTTCGAGCAGCATCCTAACAACTTCAGCACATTCTTATGAACAATCATTTGAGATGCATATACAATTTTATTCAAAACAAGTTGCTCCCTTTAACAGTTTTCCAGGAACTCTTTGACAGTTATCGGGCGATCCTGAAGAAATCCCTTACACAGTTTAAATGAGTTATCCTGTTTTATAGTTAGCTGCTTATTGTAGTTGTTCGTTGCTCTCCTGAGCTCTTTTTGTGAGAAGTTACAGATGGGATTACTTCTACTATTACGAAAAGCAATCTACTTCTCTAGTAGCATGCTGCCCTTCATCCAGAAGGTTGTCTCACTTGTTTTTCCCTTCCCAATACATCTTGGCCCTGAAACAAGCCATTCTTTTACCTGCCAATCAAGGACTTTATACAATTTTAGTCATTATAAGTTAAAATTTGTAAGTTCTCGAGCGCCCATCATTCTGTGTCTTCACAGATTGCATGAAATGTTCATGGCTAGTAACTACTCAATTGCATTCGAATTTCAAATATCCACCGGAATATAGTTCAATGCATTGTTTTTTCAAAGGCAGCAATCACTGCCAGAATAATGAGATTCAAATTTGAGCCTAACCAAATTAAAAGCCTGTAACAGGTGAAAGGAAATTTTTTTTTTTCTATTTTTCAGTGACTAAAAAAAAAAAGATATAATGCGACTTTCATGCTATGCAACCTGGACAGAAAACTATAATCCAAAGAGACTTGATCACATTGATGGAATATAATTATCAGTAGATGGCTAATTTTCCTTTTTAATGATGAATAATCCCTTTTATCAAATCCTTGCTTCAGTGTTGACGGCAGCTTGTTGGGTCATTATGGTATGTCTTTGAGGGAAGGACCTCCATTTCCTTGTAAGTTCTTAAATATATGGGCAGCCACACTCGTTTTCATATCTGGTCCTGGAATATTCTGTCCCTACTTGTAGTGCAAACCTAAATATGCAGCCATAGGGATGACATGGACTTTGATTCCATTTGCCGTTTCCTTCTTTGGTAACTGAAATGGAACTAGCACTTTATGCCTCTTTCAATTAACCAGAAGGATAAGGTTTGGACCAACGGTAAAAGCCTTGGCTTGCCGAGCATATATGCATGAAGTGGACTACTGTTCAGACCTGTCCTTGACAATTGAAGAAAGCAGAGGACTGTGTAATATAAAGTACCATTTATTTATGTACTTACCATGATAACCAAAATTTGGGATGTTAACAATGGAATGGATTGGTTTGGAAGAGGGAAGGAGGTGACTTTTGTAAAGGGAAACAAGGGATTGTTGTCCTAGCCATAAGGAAGTGTAAGAAAAATCACTATGCCAACATGGGATCCCCAATTTTATTTATTTAAGATATTTATTCTTTCTTCTGGTACATTACAGTTAGACAATTTGCATGGTTGATAATAGAAGTACTTCATAGATTTCATAGATGACACTTTCTATCTGCTCTCTCCCTCTGTTTTTTATTATCCTTTTCCCCACATAATCAAATGCTATCCTTAAATTGCTAATCACACTTCCTTTAGAGATCCACCAAAATTTTAGTAGTCCAAAGCCTAATGCGAACTGGATGTTACTGTTAATTTTCCTTCTTTCACATTGGTTACATAACTATGTTTTCAATTCTCACTTTTGTTTTGGTTCATATTTGAACCCTGAAAATTGAAATTAAGAGTCTAACAACTCTACCATCATCATCAGATTACGTCGTTGGTGACTAAAATTACATTCCTTTTGACATCATAAGCACTTGCAAGTTAAAGAATCATCTTCTAATGCCCATTTTCAGAAGGTCGTACTGCCTCTGTGAAATATTCTTGACAAGGACCAAGCATATATGTACATATCCTCTACTAGACATTCTAAATATGTGGATTTTAATCAAACGGTTCCCAATTAAGCCATATCATCAAATTAAGGCGGCATCATTGCTCTCAATTGATTGGTATATTTTTACTTTATAAAGAGAGCTTCCATAACTTGTTGTTCCCCAAGAGGCTTGACTTGTTCGATAAAGAGGTCTACTTAAGTCATATAATTGAGTCACACTTTGAGAGTTCGGATTTTGAAATTGCAAATGCAAATGATCTAAATATTTGAATCACTTGTCCACGTTATATCTCACAAATCTAGGGAATTGATATTTACACTCAAATTTTGTCCTTACAAACGCAAACCGTTGCCTTAGGTAACCAAGACAATGGTTTTGATCCCTAAAGCAACGATTTTAAAGTAAATCCAGCAAAAAACAGGGTGTAAATAACAATTTCCCAGATCAAATAGTTCAACTGATCAATATTCAATTGTGTATTCGAGTTTTACTTGCCAAACATAGGTGACTTGACGTAGGTACCATGAACTCCTAAAATTCTAAGTTACAAAAGGTTACATTTCAAAATACTCGCAAACTTTTTACGGCTGCCTTTTCTTTTGCTTTTGTCTTGGCTCTTGGGGATAGAATAGAATTATTTTTGGTTATTTTTTATTTGCTGTCAAATGGAGATAGAATATAGTGGTTGAATGACAAATATGGGGTCAAAGACATTCCAGTAAGCAGACATTGCTCCAAAATGAGAAAGGATAATTTTCAAATAAACATCTAATTGTATAGCTAATCTTTGCTGCATAAGGCATTAGCATATTCATGTCCAGTTATCATATCTTGTTCTATCATGTCAATTGGTTTTAGTCATGTCAATCAGTGGATTGGCGAGGGGGGCATAGGGAGAGGATGGGAGGCGGCAACTGGGGCAAGAAATTCTCATCCTTAATTAACTTTGGCCTGGCCTTGGTTTCATCTCATGCACCCCAGATTTGTTGTTGTTCCTGTCAATAAAGAGTGTGCAGGCTATAACTATCTCAAATAAGCCCAGACAAAAATCCATGAACATGACCATATTCTCCTTTACAAAGCTTGCAAATACTAAATCATGAATGAGCGAGAGGCATCAAAACTATATTAGCCAAAAGAGGAAAAGGTGGTTGGGGGAACCCATTTTCAGTGGTCTTGGGTCGAGAAGAATAATTATATTCTTGACTTGAAAATATGACTAGGCTTTCGTCTGAGCTTAGATTCTAGCATTCCAATTCTAAGAATCTTTAAAACAGCTTTTCCCTTGACGAATCCATTCCGTGGTCATCTCGCACTTTCATTTATAAATCAACCAATGGCACAGCATGCAAAGATGATCAACAAAATGCACACAACAGTCAACATCTAACACATGTAATCCCACATGATTGACCATGTCCTTAATATATGATTCTGATATGTGATGTGTTTCTCTTTACAAACCTTCCTTTTGTCATGAAAAGTAAAATTACCATTCAAGTGGAATTCGTGAGAAGGAAAAGTAAGTACCAGGAAGAACAAATATCCAAGTTCTCTGTTCTTACAAAGTGGAGAGAATATATCATCAATTGAGGAAGGTGATAAACTGTTACGTAACAGATAAAAAGTTAACTATACTCTTCTACTTTACAAGAACAATCACCAATGACCTCTAGGCCCTTATCATTTAGAAGCAATTGTTAGGGCATTTTAGCAACAATGTCAGTTTAAAGTTAGGTACTTCACATGTACCATTATTGGAAAGATTATTGTGTACTCTGGACATAAAAATGAAAAGAACAAAATTTTTATTCCATTTCTGGCTATTCATGAACTCTGCCAATCTAATGATTGGCCAGCCCTTGAAACAGGAAGTCTAGGACACAATTTCTGCAATTATACCAAGCTATTGCAGTATGATCAACTGGTTTCTGATGAAGAAGCCCGCAGAAATATCAATTACAGCTAAGCTTTAACTACTGAGCTGAAGCATCATTTCCATTCATGGCATTATTTTTATGAGCTATATCATCATCACCAAATGTTCAGCTTATTTATGCTTGATATTTTTCATTTGTTCCATGGAATGACGCATCATAGTTTATGAGATTATACCATGTTTATCCTTGATATGTCTTGGGTAGAAATTTATTACAGCATGACGATCCTAGTGAAATTCACAAGAGAGTTGATGTTGAATTGATATGCAAAATGCCAAGCAATTTTGTACCCTGCAAGATACATTGTCATATATATGGTTCTTGTGCAATTATTCCTATCCACGTGCCAGCTAACTATTTAGGAATTCTACTTTAGCACCTTACCAATTATTTTTTTTTTCTTTTCATAGATTCTGCTCAATCTGCAAGCAAAAATATCCTGCCATATCAGAATCACGTGATCTTCCAAAAAAGGTCAATTGTAACCACTTTGAAGTTCCTTTCCAAGGAAGAATTTGAGGAGGAGAAAGTTAACAATGACTCTATGAGTAAGGTTTCAAGTTCGAGCTCCAAATCTCACCCCAAGCTTTTTGCTTGGTGGTTAATAAACCATAACTAGTGGTTATACCTTTTATTTTATTTTTTGGGCATTTGGTCAAATAAGAGTCTCTTATAATTTCTAAGGTCTTGGCACTCCTTGTTTTGGATACCTCTCAAGCACCCATCAGCTGGGTATCAACATATCAGACATGTCCTCATTCTCAATTAATTATGTTTCTGTACTTTGTGGATTTAATATAACCTCAGCCTGACAAATCTATCTCCACAACTTAATGTACGAATTGATCTTGATTGCATAGATATTATTCTTGCATTTTTTAACGCAGGTATAGTAAAATTCCTGACGATGACCTCAGGAACAAATCCATCATTGTAATGCAACACAAAAGCATAAACATAAAGAACATGCAGTTGGCACGTGCAGAATTTAGAAATGCAAATCCAAAGAACAGATCAGACTATATTTTATCTGTCTTCAATGGTAGCAGAACTGCACAAATTATGAAAATTAACTCTTTCCTCCTAGGATATGACAATACTAATGCATGAAAAGATTCATGGCAGTATGTTCATGTTTTAGAACCTGTTGAGATGCATAAGTTAATGGAAAACCTTTCACCGCGCGTGATGCATATATTCAACTTAATGGAAAATTACAGATAAGAATATGCAAGATATTATCATTTTTTTGCAACGATCTCCTGATAAATCTGCACAACCTTACAGATATCAATAGAAATAACAGGAACATGACAGAAAATTAACAAAATAGAGAATAATGGATGTGCAGATTCAAGCAAGAGAATTTGGCCCCCTAACAATGACAAAGGGCACGTTGTCATCTCCATTGCAGGTCTTTCATGTCCCTCATGCAATGCAGGTATGGAAGTAAGTACAATCGTTCATTTTTCTTGCATTTAATGGGTCCCAGGCACTTGGGATCCTCCGGCATGGGGCCTGCTGCCTTGTGCCAGTTGAAGAATGTAAAAGAGCTGGACCCCTCTTCTCTTCTAGGCTTGTGTGGGTTGAATAAGTTCCAAACTTACTGAAGGGGACAAAGAGAATGTATTCTTTGTTCCATTCCTTGCCTCAAAACAATGTCCAAAAACAAGCATCTCTTCACCATTTTTTTTTACCATTTTTTTGTGTGTACCTAAGTAACTAAGTCCATGAGTTTTCCTGGTACTCCAATCAACAATCTTCTCTGCACTCTCCATAAAATCCAGCTAAAACAATTTCTTTTTTTTGTTGGTGGGGGGTCTCCATCTGCCACATTTAGGATGGATATCATTCAATTTAAGTTTCATTTATAGGTTCACCATGTACAGTGACAATTGAACAAATTAATCCCAGGACCTAGATGAGAGACCAAGATATACAAAATCTCAGAATCTCGCGTGAGAATGAGAGGGAGAAGACGAAGGTCTCAATAAAGGAAAGATAGTGGATTCCTGCAATCGAAGTCGCAAAGATTATTCCCATATCCTGGAATAAGATTCTTGCTTTTCCTGGCAAGTGAATACAAATGCATACAACTGAGGAGAAAAACAAAAGAACATTGTGGATCAATTCTGGTATCTAATGCAAGCCTGAACATGTTTTGAATGGTTAAAGTGCTGAGGAATTCAGACAATGCACCACTGTCTTGGAATTGAAAGTGAAGTTCTGGATGAGAGGCCCACAGTTAATAAAGAAAGAAGGATCAATATCTCTCCAGAAGTCACTGTGACTATTGCATTGGGTTAGGCCTTTTGTTGGCTTTGTCCAAGATTCTATGCCTCACTAGCAAGCCCTCACTCACCCAGTTCTGCTTTATAAAATCCCTTCACAAGCTGACCTTTTGGTTTATGAGCACTCGCCAACGGAAGAGAACTTAGGGGAAAGAGCATCATAGAAAGTTCTGCTTAGAAGTACCAGGACTTGTGGGGACTGTACCATAAAGAATATTGTATGATCAACTTCGACATTTTAGAGGGCAGCATATTGGATCTGAAGGAAAAAAACAAGGCATCTGCAGGTAATAAAAAAAAACACTGATTTTGACTGCAATAATTACACGCTGCTAGTGCTTCTGCATCAGGCTAAACCTTGAGTTTCTGCTTTTATAGGAGACAGAAAATGTACCATTATCAAGGAAAAAGCATCCACTCTTCTTCAAGAATGCCAATCCCCACCGAAAGGCATTTGTTCTTACAAGGAGTAAATAGCCCTGGAGATTCTGGACTAGTCCTCTCTACCGATGCAAAGCCTAGATTAAAGTGGACGCCGGATCTTCATGAACGATTTGTAGATGCGGTAAATCAGCTTGGAGGAGCGGACAGTGAGTATCCAAAAAGCCTGAAAAATCCTGCAGCAGATATAATAGCAATTTCAGCGTGTTCAACTGTCTGTCTTTCGCTTTGCAGAGGCTACTCCGAAAACAGTTATGAAACTTATGGGGATTCCCGGACTTACTTTGTACCATCTAAAGAGCCATCTTCAGGTAAATTCATTATAAACATGTACACTGTAAAAGATCTGAGAATATTTTCTTTCTTTATTTGGAAATCTTAGGTGTTCATTTGTTAACTCCATCTTTGGCCTAGCAGAAGTACAGGCTCAGCAAAAATCTTCATCGACAAGCAAATAATGGAAGCAACCAAATTGGTGGGATAACAATGCCAAAAAGTTTCCTCCAAATAATTTTAACTTAGTATATAATACGTTATCCTGCACTTGCTGGAAATAGTGATGACACAACTATCTTGATGCAGGTACTATCGCAGTGGTGGGGGATAGAATGCCTGAAGCAAATGGAACGCACATGAATAATTTAAGCATTGCCTCCCCATCAAACGAGTATGAAGACTCCATGACTGTCATTCGTCAATATCCTGTATTGTAGACACTCTTTTGTGTATGAGTAATGTTATGATATAATGAAATTGTTGAATCCAGAGGCTTACATATTGGTGAAGCACTACAAATGCAAATTGAAGTCCAGAGAAGGCTACACGAGCAAATAGAGGTACAGTCAAATATGATGATAAAATGCATTAATTGGCCTTGTCAGTACTAAAATATGTTCGTATAGGCTTGGAAATGGACTTGCTGGTGGTAAGCTGACTAACTCGGTAGTTCTAGATATAGGGGAGACCCCAGTCTGGTTATGTTCCAATTCCCAGTTTTAAAATAGACCAGTGAACATTAGCAAATTGCATTGCATCACGTCTTACAAAGATACTGGTTGCCACGTTACCCTCCCGTAAAGAAATTGGTTTCCTGGTTTTGTCATTATCTCGGCGGAAATTTCATCGAAGGATTTTAGATGCATTCCGATAACTTATTTTGGACTGTTTCCAGGTGCAGCGGCATTTACAGCTGCGCATAGAGGCTCAAGGAAAGTACCTACAGTCGGTGCTAGAGAAGGCCCAAGAGACACTTGGAAGGCAAAACTTAGGCACATTGGGCCTTGAATCTACTAAAGTTCAGCTCTCGGAGTTGGTGTCCAAAGTATCCAACCAAAGCCTGAACTCAGCATTTTCAGAGTTGAACGAATTGCAAGGTTTGTGCAGCCAGCAAGCGCAGACCGCACAGCTTACAGACTGTTCAATGGACAGCTGCCTGACCTCCTGTAAAGGGTCTCAAAAGGAACCGGAAATGCATACAGCTGGAATGCGATTGTGGCCTTACACTGGCAATGCACTCATGGAGACAAAAGAAACTGCAGGAGAGCACATAGAAAACAATACAGAAAGGAGTGCGGGTGATTTATCAATGGCAGTTGGGGTCCAGGTAGAACTAGTGAAAACAAGCAGTGGAATTACCGAGGGGAGACTTCGCGGAATGAATGGCAATGACAATTTCCCTGGTCAGACTAACATAAAAACAGATTCAATGAAAGTAGAGAACGAGCAAATGACAGCAGGATATAGGTTGCCTTGCCTTGCAACAGAATTGGATCTCAATTCCCATACTGAAATTGATGCTGCTTCAAGTTGCAAGCAACTGGACTTAAATGGTTTCAGCTGGAGCTGATCAGTTCATACTTTTAGGGGAAGTAAATGGTACAAATCCAAGACGCAGACATCCAATTCCGGACTTTTCACGCAGGAGGAACCATTCAGCTGCTGAGGGTAACTGTTTAGGAAACAGTCAATTCAATGTCAGAAGAATAAGTTGCACCAACAGAGGGAGCCCCCATTTAGAACTATGTACTGTCCATGAATCAAAGAATAATTTCAGATTCATTGTTCATGCTCACATAATGGTAAATATTACCTTATTATGATTTTAAAGTCATGGTTCTACGTCTGGGCATAGGTTTTTTTTTTTTTTTTTTAAAAGGTACCTACAAAGAAAATCTATAAAATAATTTTTTTAAAAAAATTAAATATTACAATATATATGTCACCCAAAAAAAAAAAAAAAACAATTTCACGTATAGTACTTCGTAACTAAAAAATTTTGATACCTATAATAATTTTGAAAAATGTTGGGTAAATACAAATTTTTTAACATCAAAATGACATATGCAATATTGTCGTAAATGTATAATATGCATAAAATGGTGGAAATTACATATGCCACAAATATAGAATTTACAATCAGAAAAAAATATAACTAGAAGTGTTGGTTTAGCAATTAATTCAAAATAATTATCAAAACTAACAATGATAATTATAAATATAAAATTCAAAAAAATAAAAAACATACGAAACATTTTTTTAAGTGGCAAAAGTAAATCAAACCCGTTTTGCAGCTTCTCTCCCTAGAAATGAAAAGAATTTACAATAAAACATATATTGAGTTTTAAATTTGATCAGCTGCATGAAAAATTTAATTCAAAGTTATTATTATTTAAATAATAATTAAATTAAATTAAAATAATGACGAATAATTTTCTAACTGCAAATAACTAACACCATAAGCCCAAATGCTTACGTATGAAAGGCCCAGCCCGATAAAGAAAACGACCCCATCTGTACTTACCTGATTCTATACTTTCCAACGACTCTATTTTTTCTTTCAATCTCACCAAGAACCCTAGAAGAAAAAAAATCAGGAAAATCCAAAAACACGGTTAAAACTCAAAAAAAAAAAAAAAAGAAGGAAAAAAAATCGAACACCCGTCACTCTTTCCAAGCCCTAGAAACAGAGTGAAGGAAAAAGAAAAGAGCAAAGAAAATATAATTTTTTCTTATTTTTTGTAAATTAAATGGCAGAAAAACTGTTAAAAGGTCAGGGAAATTAGGTTAAAGGGTAACAGAAGAATTTTACAATGGGAGCGAGCCGCAAGCTTCAGGGAGAGATCGATCGCGTCCTCAAAAAGGTGCAGGAAGGCGTCGACGTTTTCGATAACATCTGGAATAAGGTCCCAATAACTGTCAAATTTCTGTACAATGTTTTATTTTTAACAATTTTTACTGATATTGTGGTGCTTGCTTGCCTAGCAAATGCAATAAAAATTAAAGTATCATGTATATTCCTTTTTCCGAGATTTTTTGTTATTATTATTATTATTATTATTATCATATCTTGAAATCGGGATTTGTATTCTTGAAGTATTACATTAAATCAGCTGTTTGATGATCTTTAAATTTTGATTTGTTTTGATATCCAAATTTTTTCTTTATTTACATGAGTTTTGATGAACTTTTAATGTGATTTTTTTTTTTTTTTGGTTATATATATGTAATTGGTTGATTATTGATGTGCACTTGCTGCTTTAGGTTTATGATACGGACAATGTGAATCAGAAAGAGAAGTTTGAGGCTGATTTGAAGAAGGAGATTAAGAAGCTGCAGAGATATAGGGATCAGATCAAGACATGGATTCAGTCCAGTGAGATTAAGGATAAAAAGGTTATTCCATTTCCTGCAACCCCATGTTCATAGTGGTTGAGCCATATGTCTGCTGTAATTGCTTGAGGCTTGGAGATATGGTACAATAATTTCCACTTAATCCCTTGATGATTGGGATTGAACACTTACTTGGTTTCAATTTGCCATCTTTTATATTAGAATGCAAGTTCTTTGCACTTTAGATTTTCTTTCTAGTTTCATGCTTTGAGTGGCAAACTGACAAGAATGGAGAAAGAGAATTGCTACAGGGAAATGCAATTAGATTGGGGTAAATCTTAGTTGAGTAGAGTTATGACCTACTGTTTTGGAGGAACAAGGTAATCTTGGATAGATTGCTGAATGCATGCAATTTCAAGGTATAAAAAGCTGGGAATCTTTAGTTCGGTGTTTCCTCATATAGACTTGCACTGGATCATGAAGGTGTTTTTAGCTGTTAATATCTTCGTTTGCTTCATTCCTGAAATAAGCATTTAGTTCTTTTGGTCATCTCATGTTAAGCTCATTTTATGCAACATGACATCAGCAGCTTTCTTGTGTCATATTTACTTTTAACAGTCATCACAGTGGAATTTAGTATTATTTTCCCCTCTGATTCATGTTTGTGTAGATTAGTGCATCTTATGAGCAGGCTCTAGTGGATGCTCGTAAGCTTATTGAGCGTGAAATGGAAAGGTTTAAGATATGTGAGAAGGAAACAAAGACAAAAGCATTCTCCAAAGAAGGCCTGGGGCAGCAACCAAAGACTGTAAGATTGCATACTTTTACTGTCTAGTTTGTAAAATTAAGTTTGTTTGGATCTCAGGCTTGTTACAAGGGATTTTCATGAGGAAAACCATGATGCTTTCTCGAGATAACTAAAAAATAAGAAAAAAAAATGATAACACCCTTTGTCTTAACTGCTGCTACTTCCTTTGCTTTTTGCTGCCACATTTAACCATTTGAATAGGTGCATTCCTGGCTAGAGTGCCCAATCTTGCTGATTTTGTTTTTATTTATCTCAAGTATGTTTGTGTTTCTCTTTTGTTTTCTTTTTAGCACTGCTTATAGTAGTATAGGAAAAGGAAGTGATAGCTATAAGAGACATTGTTTGAAAGATTCATACTGAGTTTATGTCTGAATTGTTCCTTTTTTTTTTCCCTTGTGTAGGGTCTTTTGAAAGCATTTAAATTGGTGGTTATTTTTGGACATCAACCATTTCCATTAACCAATTACACTAGTTGATATTTGGTAGATTAATAGATTAAATACCAAAAAAAAATGCCCTATTTACATTAGGTTCTAACCCTACCAAAGACTAACTGATAACAAACTTAATTAATTAATTAATTAAATTCATACTTTAACTAAAACTCCTAATGAGGCTAGAATACCCCGAAAAAAACAACAAAATAAATAAAAAGAAGAATAATCAAAATTACAGCATAAATGCTGGAATTGTAGATAATAATCTTCATCTCTAGTTCTATGTTAAAAATGTCCTTTTTACTCCTAATAATACTTACTTTTGTTATTAAATTGCTTCTCATTGTCATCTTCTTCATATAGGATCCAAAGGAGAAGGCTAAATCAGAGACAAGGGATTGGTTGAACAATGTGGTATGTGGATAAGTTCAATGAGCTTTCCTGTGGCATGGTTTCCATGCCTTATCTATATATACTAGACTGGTCTTGTGTTATTAAAGTGCACTTGTTTTGTTTGTCCATTCATTGGGCACTAGTGAGTATTGACTGGTCTGCCCTCCTTCTGCTTATTGCATGGGTTAGTCTTGCTTGCTTTCTGATCTGCAAATCTTTTTCAATGGATAAAGGCTGTTAGATGGTGCATAACATAGAAATGAATTTAATGGCTTTGTTATATGGTGGATAACATAAACATAAATTTAACTAACCGCATTTACAACGTGGTGCTTTGACTTCATGGTTACATTTGGTGTTGTTAAAAGCGCTCACCATCCTCTCCTAGGCACTAAGGCAAAGTGCTGAAGGGGGTTGTGCTTCTTGACACCTTAGGCGAGGTGACTTCAAAGAGGCACTTGCTTTTAGTACCTAAGCATGAGGCAGGAAGTAAACTAAGTGGGCTGATACAGGGCCATTAACGTTTTTCCAAAAGGCAGTCTATTAGGGTGTACAGTGTCATTACCTTCTCCCTAAAAGATAGCTTCTTAGGGTGTTACTTTTTTCCTATCCAATGTGAGATTTCATTACATTCTTCTCCACCAAATTCATTGACGTCCTCATCATGGACTGAATGCCCTACCTACTCCCCACTAGAGGGAGCAATTGTTGGTGGATATTGGAGTTAGATTGGACCAGCTCCTGGACTGAACCCCCCTTCCAACTCCCTACTAGAGTGCTTGGTGGTGGATATTGGAGTTAGATCGGACCAACTTTGATATCAACTATCACAGGGTCATTACCCTTTCTTCAAAAGGCAGTTTATTGAGGTGTACAACATCTGCATTCATAAGGTCCAAGATCACTCTTCTTATTTGATGTGGGATTCCATTGCAGGGCACTTCTTTGTTTTATGTTTTCTTTTTCTATTATTGATGGGTAAATGTACTGTTTTATCCTTTATTAGTTTTTTAGTTTAATTATTACTTGGGGCAGTAAAGATTATCAATCACAATTAGATAAACCTCACCTCTTCTCTTTCCCTTGTATGGAGAAAGTCCGTGTAAACAGATAAGAGCACAGTCACTACTATTTCATAGTTGACAAGTATACACATTGCTATTAGTTTATAAATTTCTGAATTCTGATCTTTTAATCCAGAAATAAAGCATCTCTACTGTATCCATTCTTCTCTCATTTTATAGTTTCCATATGATACCTTATGGGTTTTCTTCCAATCTTTAACACTAGATTTGATGATTTAAAGTGACGAACATGTGAAATCATATGCAAGACTGTATTCTAAATATTTAAATATTTAGAAACTGAAATTTTAAAAATAGAGCAAATTTTATAATATCTTATATCAGTAAATTTAAAAATGACTAGACGTTTTACTACACAATCTGATAATTATGAGTAGTAATACACCTAATGTCCTTGTACCATTAAGTTATTTGAGCTAATAGATTACTTGCCTTAATAAGACTTGTTTTTGTTATATTTAGATCTCGTTGACATATTTTTCTTTAAAATTTATGATTATTTGTAAATGTGTGCCTTGCTTCATTCAAGTACATGCCTATGCTTTGTGCCTTGCACTTAGGCTCTAAGAGCCTATAGCACTGTAGAAAAAACTGATTACAATACACAAAATTGATGTTCTTGATCTTCTTGTAGGAATTAACATATTCTAATTGATTGTGTGATTGTTATTTCTTGAATAGGTTGGAGAATTGGAGTCTGAAATTGATAGCTTTGAAGCTGAGATTGAGGGACTATCAGTTAAGAAAGGAAAGACAAGGCCAGTCAGACTGGTAGGACGGAAAGGAGTAGCACGCCTTTTTGAAATTGACATGGCCTTCTCCGATCATTAATATTTCTACCTTTGGCTCTTACAGACGCATTTAGAGACATCTATTGCACGGCATAAGGCTCATATAATGAAGTTAGAATTGATCTTGAGGCTGTTGGATAATGATGAATTGAGCCCTGAGCAGGTCAATGATGTTAAAGATTTTCTGGAAGACTACGTGGAACGTAATCAGGTTGTTATTCTACTTTGTTTATTTTAACAGCATATAAGACTAAATTATAATGTGCAGCCTAATGAGTCACATGGACGTTCAACCATGCCTTATGTAGATATTTCTGTTGATTTCATTTCCCATGCAGGAAGATTTTGATGAATTTAGTGATGTTGATGAGCTTTACAACTCATTACCCCTAGACAAAGTGGAATCTCTTGAAGAGTTGGTTTCTATTGGTCCTCCTGGTCTTATTAAGGTGAACTTTTAGGCCTTGGATCATGGATATTTGAGATTTAGACCCTTTGGCTGCCAGATGAAAAAAGATCTGTTAAAGTGATCTTCTTATGTTGGGGGTGAAAACAATTTAGCTTTTAGATTTTTACTGTTTGGTTAATGGTTCCTTTTGTAATTACCAAAATTCCATTATTTTTGATAGGGTGCACCAGTTCATAGCTTGAAGACTTCTTTGGCAGCATCAGCATCTCAAATGCCTGTATGTATATTTATTGCTGATTTTCTTACCTCAAAAGATTTGAAGGATCTTAAGGAAATTCAAGTTGCAATTTGTAAACAATTTAGACATTTATGGAAATCCTTTATTCTTTATCTTTGTGTATTTTGATGATCTGCAAGGTGAGGATTAGTTAATTGATGTAATTAAACTATTGGATCATTGTGTTCCATGGTGGACTTTGATTGAGTTGACAAGGGAGGTTTGCTTGTTTTCTTTAATGTTCAGTTGCAACCATTGTGCTAGGCATCCAACTTGTTGCAAGTGATTTTGTCTCCGCATTTACTGTTAACCAGTAAAATGATGGAAAGTTCCTAATTACATAGGTATCTCACGGCTTTTTTCCTAATATCTGTAGGGATTATGTTTGCACTATAAGTTTTTAACTAATCTGGGAAACACATGTTTATCATTGACAAGTGCTATTATTGACTTCCATACAATTATAGTTTCTTTTCTGTCCCATGTAATCAGAGGATCCTTTCTCACCTAATGCATTTTTTTTTTTTTTATGTTACTATGTTCTGGTTTTAAACAAGCAAAATTGCAACATGTTTGCTGGTACTGCACTTATTGGTTCCTGTTTTGCCAAGTCTGTTTTGTCCACAGCTGATGGTGTTTCTATTTGCAAGAATAGAATGATGATCCCCTTCCCAAGCTTCTGTCTCTTATTCTTACAACCAGAGTTCTTTTGTCCAGGTGCAAGCTGATGATACTGCTTCACAGGATGGTAATTCTGATATTATTGTGAAAACCCCACCAGCCAAAAGTGGTACAGTTGTTTCATCTACTGCATCGACACCGACAGGGAATCATGCAACTCCAATTTCTGCAAGTGCTCCTGCTCTTGCACTCTCTGGTGTGTCAATTGCATCCACTGCAATTTCAGGTGCAACTGTTAGAGGTGTTCTGGAAAATGCATCTGCTGTGAATCCTCCAACATCTCCTGCGACACTGGCTACTTTGGCAAAGGAGGAAGAAATTGCTGGCTTCCCTGGTTGTAGATCATCCTCATCTATTGCTGATGCTGCACTCACAAAGGGCATTGGTAGAGGCAACCTTTCTAGTCAGCCCTCATCTAGCATGCCTACTTCTGGCATGGTTCCCTCCAGTGGAACCCTCGGTTCAGTGCCCTTGCCCTCTGACATAGCAAAACGAAATATCTTGGGGACTGATGATAGAATTGGGAGTAGCGGAATGGTACAGCCACTTGCTTCTCCACTTAGTAATCATATGATGTTGCCTCAGGCTGGTAAGACTAGTGACAGAACTAATGCAGTTGATTCAATCAATGTTGGTGAAAGTGCTGCATTAGGTGGTAGAGTTTTACCCACTTCTTTGGTCCCTGGCATACAATGGAGACCTGGAATTTCTTTTCAAAATCAGACTGAACCGGTATGCAGTTCCTTACTCATCTATGTGTTTGAGCTCTAAAATAGGAACTTATTCATTTGGCAGTTGGAGAAACTTCAATGCCAAGAATTTATTTTTCATGTATGTTGTCCTTTTTGCTCGGTGATGTGACCATGTGTGCTCTCTAGATCTCAATGTCAGAGCATTTTCATGTGGCTGCTCTGCCCCCTGACTTCAAGCATTTCAGATACAGGATATCATCGAACCTGTTATGATGCTGTTTTGATCTTGAACATGTTTCTCTTTCAGGGGCAATTTCGTGCAAGAACTGAAATAGCACCTGACCAGAGGGAGAAATTCTTGCAACGACTCCAGGCAGTCCAGCAACAGGGTCACAGTAACCTTCTGGGTGTTCCATCTCTCGCTGGTGGAAATCATAAGCAGTTTTCTGCACAACAAAACCCACTATTGCAGCAGGTGATTTTTATTCTTTCATCACCTTTGATCCCTATCCCTTCACTTTTCTTCTATGTTGACTTATGAAGAAAGTCTTGCAATTGATCCTTGGGGTAGCTCTTTGATAATTTTTTTGCACATCTATTTTGCATCCATCTGATTATGTTTGCAGTTTAGTCCACCAAGCTCATCTGTCTCTTCTCAAGCTAGTTTGGGACTAGGAATTCAGGCACCAGCCCTCAATACTGTTACATCTGCTGCCTTGCAGCAATCAAATTCTATACATCAAGAAGTTGTGATGTCAAGTGGTGCCAAGGATCCTGGTACCCTTCAGTTCACTTATTCTGTTGGACACTATTAGTCTACAGTAAATTGTCTTATACTGTCAACGTGGCCAAATAATGCAGATATTCCGCATGCAAAAGTTGAGGAGCAGCAGCAGCCTTCAAATATACCTGATGAATCAACCCTTGAACTTGCTTCGTCATCTGGACTTGGCAAAACTATTCTGAATGATGATGAATTGAAAGTTTCACTTGCAGTGGACACCCCAGTATGTAGTGTAATTTGTAATATTGCCTGCCATAAATCTTGCATTGTGTTTGTTGTGAAGAATGGAATTGGGGAGTGAAAAAATGTTGAAGGGCCTTTCCTTCTGTTCCTTTCCCCTTCGCTATTATCCCTTCCTCGCTAATAAGACCTGCCTCCATTAAATGAGTCTTCATCATCCCTCTTGATTGGGTCAGGATGTGGATGTGAACAAAGAAGTAAATTTCTGGTGGGACAATGATCCAGGAATTCCCCTGTGCTAAAGCCAGCCTGTTACAATCTCCATACAGAACCAGTCTGGCACTTGAATGGTTTCCCCTTTCAAATTCTTTTCTGCTTCATCTTATAAGATTCATCCCCAACCCCTGGTGGTGGTGGGGGTGCACCTAGCAGCAAACTACATATCTGATCATGCTTGACAGCATGGGGACAAAAGTAGGAAGGTAATATTTTGCCACAGCTGGTGGGCAATGCTTTTGCCTGTGGTATTGTCTAGGTTGTCCTGTGGTTTTTGTGGAAGCATTTGCACGAAATCTATCACGCATGTGTAGCTGGTGGAAGCAAAATTCCTTCAGTTGAGAGAACTGAACACGTCTTAATAGATAATTTACATGTGTCTTATCTGTTGTGCTCTGAACTGCTTTTAATGCTTCTTTTGTGCAGGCTGGAGCATCTAGTTCTTTGCCAGAACCTGTTCACATAGTGAGAGATATTGACCTCTCTCCTGGACAGCCCGTACAATCAAGTCAACCTCATAGTGGCCTTGGAGTCATTGGTCGGCGAAGCATTTCTGACCTTGGTGCCATTGGCGATAATCTAGGTGGATCTACTGTGAATTCTGGGCCAATGCATGACCAATTATACAATTTACAGATGCTAGAAGCTGCATATCACAAACGTCCGCAACCCAAAGACTCAGAGCGTGCTAGAAACTTCATTCCTGTATGGATTCCCAGTAATCTTTTTCTTAGAGCACCTGTCAAATTTTAGGGAAATGTACGATAACCATCACTTGTTTGTCTTTGTAGAGGCACCCTGCTGTAACACCTCCTAGCTATCCTCAAGTACAGGCGCCCATTGTGAACAATCCTGCATTCTGGGAACGCCTAAGCACGGATAGTTTTGGGACTGATACCTTGTTCTTTGCTTTTTACCATCAACAGGTGAATGGAAAATATACTTTTCCTTAACTGTGCCAGATTCTTTCTCCAATAGATAGTGATGAGCTTTTTCTCAAGTTGGTTATTTTCTGCAGAATACTTATCAGCAATATCTAGCTGCAAAAGAGCTGAAGAAGCAATCTTGGAGGTATCACAGAAAATACAATACCTGGTTCCAACGGCATGTAGAGCCAAAAGTTGCAACTGATGAATTTGAACAGGGAACTTATGTGTACTTTGACTGTGACCTTCATCATGGATGGTACGCCGAATTTGACTCTTTTTGTTAAAAAAATTCTGATTTATCAGAAGTAGCATCATATGTTTGGCCAAATCTGAATATCATTTTTGGTTTTAAGGATGACATAGATTGTTTCACCATATAATTGCATTCAAGTGGAGGGCATGCTTTAATGGACGAGGAAGCATATCAACAATCAATGCAATTTTGATGAACTGGGTCCTATTTTGGCATATTTCATTAACTTTGTTTATCGTTACCTCTTTCAGGTTTATGATTTACAGAGGTTTGATCATAGGATGAGAAATTTCTTCTTTTGAATTTCAACCTAGAGAACATTTTGTGATCTTCATGATCTGTGTTTATTGTGTTCAGGTGTCAGAGAATCAAGACTGATTTCACTTTCGAGTACAACTACCTTGAAGATGAACTTATTGTTTAGAAGATGCACAGTGCTATCAGAACCATTTTCCCTGCTCCTGGAGCGTGTGATCCCAACTATGCTTGTTGATTTTTTATTTTTTTTTTGTAAAGTTAGTTTCTTTTCTTTTTTGTTCTTTTTTTTCAATACTAACATTTGTGCACAAATTATGATTGATTTTTTTTAAAGACATTTGTATTTTAGAGCAACCTGTGCTGTTGTATTAAGGTAGACCTAATTTGTAGGAAAGATGACCGTTTGATTGCTTATAGTACCATATTGGCTTTCTATCATCTGAACTCTTTTTTAAACTTGTCTTTGTTTTAGTGTTTTTGTTTTTGCTCAGATTATGTTGGTGATTAGCTGTCACTTTGAGATCCCTTACGGAAAGATCTTTGTTGTTTTCGATGCCCAACAGTATGCCAAGTAATGTCAAAACGATTTTAAAGGTTCATGGCCTGTCCTATGGACCTTACACATGCCCTACAACAGTATTCACTCGTGAATTGAATGGCATATTAGGTGCATCAAATGGATCATTTATTCATTTTCTTCAGCTCATGATGAGTTAGAGATCATGTTCAAATGAAAAATATATGATATGTTTGATATGAAAATTATATAAATAGTATGTTTGTTACAAGAATGAACGAGGATTTTGGAGCTTGGTGGGAATTTGAGGTGTTTCTCTCCAATTTTGGATCGAGTTCAAATCCTTGTATGTATTGTCTATTCCTAATAAATGGGAAATTATGACGAACCAATTAGTGAATTTTAGATTTATTATTTTGTGGTTATGTGAAAGGAAGTTTTGTATAAAGCCAACGCGGCAATGATAGGTGGTGGGTGTTTTTTATTTAAAAAAGGTTAAACCAAAATAAGAAATTGGCCCAAGACTTGCACGTGAGGCAGGGCAAGGATAGACAGAGCGGGCCCTAAGCCTATGAACAAATCTAGTTCTTGACATTGAGATGTTTATTTAATAAAAAAAAAATTATATATATATATACTTATGGTCTTAAATTATTATTAAATTTAGAACTCAATACCTCTTCTTTTTTTTTTTTTATCACAATTTCCTGCCTTTTTTAGGGGAAAAGGTGTTGGATGAATTCAAACCTTGGTTTTGGCAATGCATAAGCCAAACATACGTTGGTAGACATGTATAGATTTTTATCTTTTTAAAGTAGTCTTGTCATTTTTCATTTTATCATATGAATCCTGCACTCTTATTGTTTTTGTTTCATTCGAGTCTATTTTTGGGCAGAATTGAGTTAATACGTTTAGAAAAAAAAAAAAGTTTAAATCAATAGAATATGCTTTTAAAATCCGAATTCTTATAATAATAATAATAATAATAATAATAATAATAATAATAAACGTGTAAAACTCCTTTGATAAAATAAAAAAAATAACTTGAAAGGATTTATAAAATTTTAAAATTAATTTTTAACATATTTAATAATACACTCATATATATATATATATATATATATATATATATATATATATTCTCAACCACTACTTAGAACACCAAGATGTTCTGAAAAAACCTTTTTATCATTAGTATTAAAATCTGAGATCCTTAAACTTTCATTCGAACGTGCTCTGTATAATTCAAAACTACATCCCACAAATTATGTCTGGACTTTGATAAGATGCCAAATTATGAACGTTTTCTGCTGCTTCCCAAGTCAAACCTGCGATTTCCCAAAAGGACCCAAAACGGCGATTTCCCATCTCTCCCCACCCCACCCCACCCAAAAAAAAAAAAAACAAAAAGAAAAGCACATTTTTCTTCGGAGATGTCCCATCTCACTTTCTTGTGGGGTTTGGTCGGCGACCGATCCACCTGAACAAAGGCTCAGAAGGAGACACAGATTTCACTGTAGAAACAGCCCTTTAAGCCCCCACCACCCCCCCGCCAAAAAGAAATCTTCGTTGTGCTTCCTAAATATAATTATATATTGTATTATTACAACAATTAAATAAGTATTTTTAACTTTTATAATTAATTAATTAATTATTATATATAAAAATAAATATATAATTAATAATCATAACACTACGATATATAAATTTGGGACTGATATGAATAAGAATGTAACTTTGTTTTTTCAAAAAAAAAAAAAAAAAGGATTGAATTATGAAAACATGAAACACGCGCGAAACACAAGACCCACATTTTTAGGACTTTCGTGGGGATACCGGTTGCTGCCAGCTAAGTGGAGCCGACAACATGGTCACTTAAAGTAGGATTTTGGGGGGTAATAAAAAAAAAAAAGAGAATAAAATATTTTCTTTAAAATATTTTTAATTTTATAAATAATAATAATTATTATTATTATTACAAACTTGGTCTGGTTGGCCATTCTGGGATTTTCCCATTCAGTTATTACACTAATTAGTTTCTTTTAACTGCTTCCCATAAATTAATTTTGCAGTTTCCGACGTGTTTCCTCCGCGTTCCATTGCAATAATGTGTATTTTTTTTCTTTTTTCTTGTTGTTTCCATAAAATTAAATAATAATAATAATAATAATAATAATAATAATAATAAAAGTCTTAGAACTCTAGCCGTTACAAAACGACCTTTTTCATTCTCTCTCTCTCTCTCTCTCCCTCTTTCATTGTCAAAAAGTTCTCTTTTTGCCACAATCTGTTTTGAAAATTTTCCCAATTAATAAACCAACACATCGCTTTCTGCTGCCCTTTTATTGAACGTTACATTACTCTGTTTTGTTCT
Organism: Ceriops zippeliana; assembly: GCA_037897445.1. NCBI lineage: Eukaryota > Viridiplantae > Streptophyta > Magnoliopsida > Malpighiales > Rhizophoraceae > Ceriops > Ceriops zippeliana. Next base: position 1,531,682 of record JBAPLH010000057.1, read on the forward strand.
GCTTTTTTTGCTTAAAAGAAGAGATATGAACATACACAATTGAATCCTCTGTTTTTCTTTTTTTTTTTTTCTTTCTTTTTCTTCTCCTTTGGATGGTTGATGACTTCTTTCCATTCGCGATGTTTATTTAAAACCCACTTCTTGAATTTGATTGATTTGATTTCAGTCTCTTCTGATTCTGTTTTCTGCCTGCATTGGCTCTGTTTCTGTTTTTCTGTTTTAAAGCTTATTCCTTTTTCCTCTTTTTTCTTTTATTGCTATTTTCTCCCTCTTTCTGTATCACGATCTCAAAAATTTTCGGCCCTTAAATCGCTATTTTTTCGCTGATTTCGCGCATCCACCTGCCAAAAACAGTTGCTCTCCCCTCTTTTTATCAACAAAAACCTCCCAAAAAGAACACACACCGAATAATAATAATAATAATAATAAAGGAGAGGGGGTTGCTTTTCCTTGAAGTTCTATACCAAGAAGCTGCCTCAATAATGGGTGGTTCCTGGTTTCTCCATTGGCTGTCGTTTTTAGGCCTTTTGGGGGCTTGTGTTAATGGTCTGGGTGTCAATTGGGGAACACAGGCTACTCATAAATTGCCACCAAAGACAATTGTGCAGATGTTGAAGGACAATGGGATACAAAAAGTGAAGCTTTTTGATGCAGACCAGCGCACCATGAATGCACTTGCTGGTACTGACATTGAGGTCATGGTGGCTATTCCCAATGACCAGCTTGCTTCCATGAACGATTATGATCGTGCCAAAAAATGGGTTGCCAAGAATGTTACTGTTTACAATTTCAATGGAGGAGTTAAGATCAAGTAAGCTGCAAGCCTTATGCTTGAATTTTTTCATGGTTTTTATACTAAGGTTGCAACATTTATACTTGGTATTTTTTTTTTCTGTTTTTATTATTATTTGTTATTTTTTTATGCAATTCGTGCTGGTCTACTTCGTGTGCTGCAATTTCAACTGGGTGGTGTAACTAAGTTTCGAAGTCATAGTTTCTTTTGGCTGCTTGCAATGGAATGCTATATATGGGTTTTTCTTTGAGCCTTTTACAGTTTTATTATATGCTTATTGGAGAGCTTAATCTTCAACGTATGTAATTTTCTTGATCAACATTGAGAAGTTTAATCACTGGGATTATTCAAACCTTGATTGAGAGTATAATTACTGTATGCCAAATAAAATTTCCTGAATGCATTTAGCTAGAATTTCATAACCTTCTGATCTATGAGATGAGTTGAAAATCTAAGATCGGTGTGAACTTTGATGATAATATCGGTGGAGACTATGTTGTCTTTCTTTGTCTGTACAAATTAGATAAACGGCTGTTATGCCGTCTTCATTTTGAGACCCTGATTACTGAATTGTTTCAAGAACGTGTCAACAAATTGCTATTCTTTATTTTATTCGTCAGAAAATTTTTATCATGTTATTTGGAAATAGGATTCTGTGTTGCCCTTTAGCTGTTAAGATTTTTTTTTTTTTTTAAAAGGTGTCCCAATGCATAAGTTTTCTACATCATAAAGTTGGGAGAAAGGCTGAATGTATTCAGTCTTACCTTGTTTTTACAAACAGAATGTTTCTGCACTAACTCATGATACTTGGTATTGGTTATTCATATGATCATACATTCTCCCCCTTCCAATATGAGACGTGATTTTGTATCTTTTTCTATAGAATATGGCATAAAGGTAAAGGAAGCTTGGAATCCTATCCAGCAACCCAACTTTTCTTTATAGACATTTAATTTATTTTCCTTATATTTTTCACATGGCATTTATCTTTTCAAATAGAAAGATTTTATCGCTGTTTTGCAGCCTTTTCTTCATGCATCTAATGCAAAAAAATATGGCACAAAAAAAAAAAAAGGAATCTATTGCTCTGATTATTTTGTATCAGTGGTAAAGAGAAGTGTTCTTCATGCTGTAGTTCTTAGAAAGCATAATAGCTGCTGAAATTATTTTAATAAATTCCTGCTGCCTTTGTAGTCTCGGCTCCTTGACATCCATAGTTCATGCTTGATGTTATGCAAGGATTAATGAGCAGGATGTGCAATTACTTTTCGTTAAGGTCCATTTTTTGTATTGCACCAAAATATCTTGAAGTACAGTCATTAATCTTCTGCACTTTGTGGGGGGATTTGAAGGACAATAAATTGAAGAGCTTATTGAATGGGATGCCACACCTTTTGTGTATCTTGTATCACAACTGACAAATTCAATATACCATTTATTTTAGTTGTCTTTGGTAGAAACCACGACCGATTAGAATATGTGCTGTTGGATCGTAATCTTTTTCATTATTTTTCCGTTCATTTTAAAACTTTTGCATTTTGGTTTCTTCAAGAACAAAATTTCAACAAGTTTTGTTTGTGTCTCCTCTGTCACTCACAGATATGTAGCAGTAGGTAATGAGCCTTTTCTGAAGTCCTACAATGGTTCTTTTTTAAACACCACACTTCCAGCGCTTCAGAACATTCAAAATGCCTTAAATGAAGCTGGGGTTGGAAACTCCATAAAGGCCACTGTACCCCAAAATGCTGATGTCTACCAGTCACCAGAAGGTCAGGAATATCCATCTTCAGGAAAGTTCAGGAGTGATATCAGTGATATTGTGACCCAGATTGTTCAGTTTTTGAGCAAGAACGATGCTCCTTTCACAGTGAATATCTATCCTTTTTTAAGCCTCTATGGAAATGACAACTTTCCTTTTGATTATGCCTTCTTTGATGGTGCTCCTCAACCCATTGTAGACACTGGTACTGGGATTCAATATACCAATGTCTTTGATGCCAACTTCGACACCCTAATTTCAGCCCTGAAAGCAGTAGGCTATGGGAACATGACCATAATGGTTGGGGAGGTAGGATGGCCGACTGATGGGGACAAGAATGCCAACATAGGTAATGCTTATAGATTTTACAATGGACTTTTACCAAGACTTGCATCTAATAGAGGCACCCCACTTCGGCCTGGATACATTGAGATTTACTTGTTTGGTTTACTTGATGAGGATGCCAAGAGCGTGGCTCCTGGAAATTTTGAGCGTCATTGGGGAATATTTAGGTATGATGGGCAGCCCAAGTTTGCTCTTGACCTTTCAGGTCAGGGCCAAAACAAGTTTCTTGTGGGTGCACAGAATGTGCAGTATCTTCAGCAGAAATGGTGCATGTTCAATTCCAATGCGAAGGACCTTGGCAAACTTGCAGATAACATAAACTTCGCTTGCAGCTCTTCAGATTGCACTGCACTTGGATACGGCTCTTCTTGTAATGCCTTGGATGCTAATGGAAATGCTTCATATGCATTCAACATGTACTACCAGGCACAAAATCAAGATGATCTGGCCTGTAATTTTCAAGGTTTGGCCACGGTGACAACACAAAACATTTCACAGGCAAACTGCAATTTCACGATTCAGATAGCTGCTACATCGGCTTCTTCCTCCCTTGGCCTCCCATTGATAGCTTCCGTGTTTGTAACATTATCAACATTTCTGTTGCTGTAGGTGTATTCTGGAAGATACCCTTCAACGCTGTTTACCCTCCATTTATTCTTGTTTGTCTCTAGAGCTTTACAACTTTGGTTCATTTGATCAATTCATTTAATGACATTTCACTTAATTTTTAGACTCCCTACTTGATGGTCACGCATTCTGCAAAGCCAGGAGAACTGAGTTACCTTTCAAAAATTGTTGAATCTAATAAGACAAGCTTACAGTCCTCCTGTTCCACTCATCTTTTTAAGAAATTAATGGTAAGACTATACATACACCTGACCACTCCTCAATTTCTAACAGTTTGAGAGCCTCGTACACTAGACTCCCCTTTTAAAAATAAATGCCATGACGTTTGTATTTAATTGAAATGTTTTTAACGGGTCATTGTGGAGATTAGCTCAATTGTTGCTGCAAGTCTGAATTCTTTACTGAGAGTGGGTCGAAGTCTCCTTCCTACACCACCCCATGCAAACTAGGGAAGCCATTAAGTGTCTAGGATTGCTGCGGTCAAAATACTTAAGCCAAACCATTAAAACATAGGCAAATATTTTTACTTTGCTGAATTCGTCATGTGATTACAATATTACAGCAGCCTACTGATCTAATTGTTATAACGTCACCAATTCAAATTAAACAAGTTTATGGAAGAATCTTTTAATTCTTCAAACTCGAGGGATCGGATTAACTGGACATAGAGTTGCGACGTTTTCTACAAATATGATTAGATGTAAGTCTCAAGCTGTTGTTAGTAAGGCCACCTTCGCGGGGTTCATCGTCTGCGAGCCTACTTCTGGGCCCTTTTTCCAGGACCAGCCCAATTGGAGCTCTCAATATAAACATCACCGGCTGACGGCTTTTGCCTACTTAGGCTCAGACCACTTCAAGTGTTACATGCCCATTAAAAACTCATCCAGGGAAGTTTTGGAGTGTTTAACATTGGACATCTTATCTCTAGTCCAGCCCTCCTAGTCAGACCGCATTTTACCAAATGTATGTCAAACGTTGAATTATTGCTGCCCCTTTTTCTTATTCTAATTCTTATATCACTTTGTTCTTGGCAAATCTTGCAAAGAGGTTTTAATGTTCTCACTTTTCATTATTATATATATATATATATATATATATGTAGACCCTTTTTTTTTTTTCTGCAACCGAAGATAATCCAAGTCATCAACAAAATATTTGGGTGTCATGCCCAATTGGTTAATGGGACCCAACGTTTCTCTCAAAATTGGCATTTGGGTGGGGATCCCACCTCACATGATAAGCAAAAAGGTAATCGGTAGGAGTCCCAATGTGCTGCGAGTCTCTCACAAGTGCTTAATTATTCAACCTCAAAACCCCCCACCAACACAACAAATCCACTAGTGTTTTCTTTCATAGGCAATCAATTGATATACAGCCCATGTGACAATCCAGCCGCCGCCGCCCCCCCCCCCCCCCCCTACTGCTCTCTCTCTGCATACACATGTTGTGTGCCCATTTCTATTATGTTTGATCCTCTTGCCTCCCATAAAGTCTCTGCTTTGTCATATATGGATGGATTACATAATCGTAGGAAATGATTTATGATTGGGAAAGCACTTTAAATCCAACCAAACTCAAACCCAATTGGAGGGAATTAAGAAGTTTTAGCTTCTAATTCATATTTGAAATGCTCAAAACTTTGATGTAAATGTATCAATAGAGTTAATTTTAATACCTCGTTTTTTTTTTTCTTCTTCTTTTTCTTTTTTTTGGCCTTATTCGAATGATAAACTTTAATATGATATAAAGTTACTTTATTATTGTAATCTAAAAATTATAATCACGAAATAAATATTGAAATTGTAACCCATTTGATTTTTCTTCAAATTCGAGAGGATAAGTCTATTGCCCTACAAATTCCTTTTCCATGTCTCAATTATTAAAGCCACGGACATGCCATGTCCCATGACATTCTTTTAATGCAGTTGGTACTCGCAATTCCTATCTTCTCACTTCTACAGTGTGAGTTTGGACATATATATCAAACCAAAAGGGATGAGCATAGGATTTGGTTGAGTGCGCATTGGGTTGGCTTAGATTATCATTTCATTTGCCAAAGGCAAACGAGAAAGGGAAAGCTAAACTGGTATGGGATGGGCTAATTAATATGCTGTGTGTGTGGCTACAAGAATTCAGATCAAACAAATCTAAAGTATAGTCCAACTGCCTTTAATTTTTCAAATTCAAGGGATGCGAAAATGCAGTTTGCCAAAAACAAAACGAAAATATGTGGCCAATGAACCCCAACTGCCTATCAATATGGAGTTGCAATGTGGCAAGAAGCCTTTCTTCCATTTTGATGTTACTTGTGTGGATAAGTTCAAAATGAGTTGTAACATTATTGTCATGTCCACCTCTTCCCCCCTCCCCTCCCCTCCTTTTTATTTTATTTATTTCTATAACAATACAAAGGAAAAACATTAAATAATCACTCACAAAGCCAACAACTCTTCAGTCAAACTGGGATGGCTTATAAAACTCTACTAATATTTTAGTTTCTCAAAAAAAAAAAAAAAAAAAAAAACACTTTCTGTAAAACAAACCGGACCCTTAAATTGAATAACTACAGACACCCATTTGCAGTAGGCAACAAAAATTTGTCTCTTGCTTCTCGTTTCCACTCTATGGTTTTTGGGACAAAGAATTTCATTTTGGGTTACATGTTCTTCTTAGATACCAAATTGTATATGGCGGCGTATGCACGATCAGATGATTACCAAATTGGTAACAGCCATTTAATCTAACGGCTGATACGTGGCATTTCTACTTGAAACAAGTTTGGTTGATTCGGTAATGGGTTGTTTTGAAAGCGTGTGGCTGTGAGTCTGTGACAAGAACCACGCAACAACCGCCAACCATAGTCTGATGACATGTCCGTTCGACTTTTTAGATTGGTTCGATGCTTCTAACATTAATTTGTTTTTTTTTTTTTTTTTTTTTTGGTTTTTGTTTAAACAAAGCATGTATGTGTATGTAAACCAAAAGCTTGGAATATGAGCCTTCGTGGCAATTGGGAAGTTTCTAAAACGGGGGGAGAATTGGAAAGAAGGATTTGAATGTATTCCTGTACCGCAATATCTTCAAATAAAATTTTTGATGAATAAATTCCATCAAAATAAATTACACAGCCCCCATGTTTTATTCTTGCAAGAATACGTGCCACTTTTTATTTGTTTTTATTTTTTATTATTTTTTTTTTTTGCTTTGAATTTTTTGACTATAACTCATTAGGTCAGTCCTTCCCAATCACTTGATGTGATCAATTAACCCTTTCATATGAAAACACAAAGCACAAATCAACGAGGGATTATTGTATCTTACCGACTCGATTTAATGACCAAGTTGCACAAATACATTAAAAAGATGAGAGAGAGAGAGAGAGGGGTAGAGTTACATTTAAAAAAAAAAAAAAGAAGAAGAAAAAAACTCTTCTTTTGAAAATTTTATTTTGTTAGACTAGATTTTATCCACATCTGTAAAAATATTCATGCAACTTAATTGTACTAGATGAGTATCTTTATTCCAAAAACAATTTCCAGTTAAGATTAATTCAATTGATAATGAGAAGAATATCTTCCTTGTCAACCAATGTTAGATTTTTTTGTTGTTGGCAGCATCCTACTTGTAAAATCTTAAATATTCTAAGTCAATGTAAGGCGAATATGCCCTTGAAATTGTCGGCAAGCATGCCTGCCTAAAATCCTTTAGACCAAAAATAAATAAATAAATAAATAAATAAATATATATATATATATATATATATATTATACAATTAGTCATATAGATTCAAAATCAAAAGCAATTTGTAACAGTTGACTAATATATGCCTTTGGTGGGGCGTAGAAGAATTGTTGGTTTGGAATTTTGAATGCAGAAAGCTTATCCTCTCTTCAATGGGTCAATAACAATGAATGCCATCTCTTCAACTTTTCCCCTAAAAAATGTTTTCATTATAGCTATTGGCCCACGATATATTAATTATTACATGAGCTAAGTGTAAACTGTTAGGTTCAAATCATTTCAGCATAGTCATTAAATTCAATGCAGTAGTTAGACACATACTCACATGTCGTTATATCAATTTTGCTTCAGTATGAATGTAAGTTTATGTTATACTATGATAACTATTATACGCATTTTTGTATTATTTATTATTAATTGTAATTATAGATTGACTAAACATATATAACAAATAATAATAATGATAGCATGATACATAAAGTTGGATTTATACTAATAACTTTACTAATTAGTTGGTGTGATTTTTTTAAAATTTTTTTATTAAAAGAGTTGTCTCTATCCATACTATGAGATTTTTTTAATTAAATCATTTTAAAACAAACATATATATATATATATATCTTTTTTGATAAATTTTTTTAAATATATAGAAAAATATTATTTTTAAATAATATATAATTTTTTAAAACTTAATTTTAATAATATAATTTGTAATTAAATGTATTTTATTTTATCTCATCAAGAACTCAGTATAAATTTTTATTATAAATTAGTAATAATAAATTGTACTTCAAACAGAATGGCATTATGTATGCAATTTGAAATAATTTTTTTTTATTATAGTATTATTTTTGGTATAACAAATGACTCACCTAAAGAAGTGGGAATGTGGGTAAAAGCTTGAATGCAGGGCCATCACTTTTTTATTTCAATAATTAGATACAAATCATAATCATTATCTTTGATGCGAAGTTCGAGACACTTTTTTGTATTTGGTCAAAAGACATTTGCTTGTATGTTAAATGGTAATAAAATGAATTGCTTGGACCATCTCAAGAAGAAGGTAACAGTATGCTTTTGTACTTAGCCCAGATGAATGATGCAATCCAAACCAGCACTAAAAACCTTCAAAAGAAAGAAGGAAAGAAAGAAAAAAAGGGTTGCCTTTGTTAATGTTCTCCAAATAGAGAGAGAGCGAGAGAGAGAGGTATTGAGCCAATTGGTGTTTTAGTTAATTGCATGCGTTGCCATATGGGACAAGTATGGATTGATTGGACAATGATACTGCTAGAGTTCGGGAGGATGTGTAAGTGTACAGCAAGCAAACATGTGTAAAGACAGTGGTAACTGCATAATGAAGAACAAGAAGTTAGAAGGGGGAGGAGGACAAAGGCCAAGAATCATTTCAAACTGTTTCCCCTCCTCACAATAATCAGTTGGCTCAAAAAGGAATAATGAAAAAAGTCACGTGCATGCTGGCTGGCTACGGTCCCATCCATCTCATCATTCATCATCCCCTGTCTGTCAGTGTGGGGGAGTAGCCAAAATCTAGTAAATGTCACTTATTACTAATTAAAAAGGTAAGTTTCTATAAACATGGATTACACAATAGCCCGTTGAAGATCTCAATTAGGAAAAGGATTCTATATTACATGCACCTACTGATTGGTGAAAATTTGGCCAGTGACTAATATCCAACATTCTTTCAAAATTGCAAAGGAATTCTTTTCATTAAAAGTTTAATTAAATCATAAATTATATCATAAAACAACTCTTTTTATTTGTATAAATCTTATATTTTTTTTATTACAATTAGAATTTAAATTTTCAAAAATAAAAATCTAAATTGTTAATGAAAAAAAATTACTTTGACCTTCCAATCCCATGACAAGAGGTTAGATTAGTATATATATATATATACATATATATCGATCGAGAGACAGAGGGTGGGGAGGGGAGAGTGTGTGTTAATGGCACAGCCAGCGAAGTGACCTCATAATTAATGTGATACATTACTCCTTAAAAATTTGTCTACATGCTTTTAATTTTCTATGAAAGAGTTAAATATACCTAATAAATGTTGGGGAATGCAACTTCTGAAAGTTTACTTCTCACTGGTAGCCATTCTCATCTCCAAAACTTTCTTGTGAGAGTTGGAGTGCAAATGGCTCATGAAAGTAGGACTCTTGGCTGGTCTATACTCTGGCAACAACCTGCCAGACTTGTACCTTACTCCACATGCATTGCACAGTGTCTTGGGACCCAATGGTCCAGCCCTCCACTGAGGGGTCTTTTGTGCTAGGCAATGGGTGCACCTTCTTGGCTGCTGGCCATTGCTACTTTCCAACATGCTCAAACCGTCATCGCCACCAGCCACTCCTAACTTCTCTTGATCCACTTCAACCTCAACTTCCATTTTTGTTATTTCTTCCACGGCACTGTCTCTTATTTCCTTTCTGCTGCATTTTCTGTTGCTGTGGCTGCTGTCTTCCTTTTTGGGCATAATGAGTTCACTATCAGCTAACCAATATGCTTGTTGGAGCAAAGGAGGGTCTGAACTAGGAAAGGAAACATTTTGGCTGCCACAACTCCAGCTGGTTAATGGGTTCCTAGTCTTGACACTAGTAACCCTTTTTCTTTTGCTCCTTGCCTTGCCTGGTATCGCCAATCTTGGTAAGGCAGATGAGTTTTGTTGGGATTTATGTTGCAAGCTTTTTGGGGGTTTTGGTATTTTACATGTTTTCTGGTCAATACAGTTTGTGGTGGGTACTGGAAGGCAGTTTCCTGTGCTTGTTAAGCAGTCCTCTACAAACACTGACAACCATTCTAAGCTTAAATCTACCTCCTGCATACATTTAGCCGTGTAAATTTAAAAAAAAAAAAAAGGTAAAGCCATGTATGAAATATCCTCGAAAACCAAAATACCAACACACAGAAAACATAGCATTAAACAGGAAAAACCAAGTAAAGATCACGTCTTTTTGAAGTTTGGGGGTACCCAAACTAACAAGGAGCCTGTAGACAAATCTAGCTGCTAGAAAGACCTGAAAAATACCTAGAAAAAAAAGAACCGGAAGAAAGAACCCACTCCATATGGTAGAACAGAAAAGTACAGAGACGGAAACAAAAAGAAATTGGCTGTGTCAGCAGACCAGAGCTCTGCTAGGAGCTAGTACATGCAAAAGAAGCAGAACTAGCCACACTTGAAACATAAAGAAAGCAAAAAAAAAAAAAAAAAGAAGAAAATACCCACCATGTTTTGAGCAGATAAAAGGTCATCAAGAGGGCTAGTGGATGCTGTCAAGGCAGCGCCAAGCTTGGAGCAAGGAGGAGGGGAAGCAAGGAGCTGCTCTTGCTGGTGGGGAAACTCACCAGGAACTGTGACATTCAGGCAAAAATCCATGGCCAGGACAGGAGAGAAGAGGGAAAGTTTTTGAAGCTGAAGCACAACCCACTAGGAAAATTTTGGAGAGAAGGTGAGGGAAGGGTGAAGAGAAAGAGAAGAAAAACAAAAGAAAGAAAAAAATGTGTAGTGTTGCTCGTCTGTCTCGAGTGGCTCCCTTATATGGCCTGCTTTTCTGTCGGCAGATAATAACGTAAGTTCATTTTGAATCACAAAAAGGAAAAAATGGAAAAAAATAATAATAATAAAAAGAAAAACACCGCTTCCCTATCTTATTTTATATCTATATTTACAAGACCCTCCTTTTACGTAACTCTCTGTTGTCCCCTTTTGCTCCTTCCACTAGACTTTCTTGGTTCTAGTAATGTTACATGGTTATTTCAAGCATGATATTATGTTCTGGGCAACGTCACCAGTCGGTGCCATTAGTTTATGCTCATCTGATCTTTCTTTTAACTAACATCATTAGTTCCAATAGAGGAGTACTCAATTCAAATATAATCGCGAGAATCTACCTAAAACTGGCATGATCAATGTTGATTCCCTTTGCTGTGTTGGAAGGGAAACATGGGTGGGTCTCGGCTTCCTTGTTTCTCTTCCTGTGCTGGAGTGATATTTTGAAAGTTCCACCGGCTAAACGCCGTTTTTAAGTGAAGTGGGGTCCACGGGCATATGTCATCTGCGGCCCCACAAAACTCAACACTGCTAACTCAGGCCTGCCAAGATGCCCTCTCGCTCTCTCTTTCTATGTGACCGTGTAGACATTGGAGGGGGAAATGCTAGTTTTAGTATTCGGCAAAACTGTACAGTAAAGTGGTAGATTACCACATTATCTGAACCAAAAGGAAATTTTTGCTCTGGACCCAAACCGATCGAGCAAAACTGGAACCACGTCAAGAAATAGACTGTGCCTAGGTAAGAGGGAAGAGTAAAGACCAGCTTTATCAAGTGATTATGCTGGTTTCTTTCGAAGATCATATTCTTTTAGAAAAGTTAGTTTGATTGGCACATGGTAGCACAGGAGACAGTGCACTAACGAACATTGCCTCTATAGTCTTAATTAATGGTACACTGTGACTGTGGTATAACTATGATATATATCCCATGCACGTATGAAAAAGCCTCGTGAACATGATAATTTCAACGCTTCTCAAATATAAATTCATACATTATACTACTACCTTCATTTGTTATATATTCTTAATTTTTTGATGTATAATTACTATTAATATGGTGACAAAATATGGGTATGTTTGTCAAATAACGAATCTATGTAATAAGTTCATGCACATGATCAATAAGACCTAACATAAAAATAGACCCCAGATGGGTAATTTTTCTAATGGCTTAATTGCTCAGGTCTCCATCATATCCTGGATTAAAATTGCCTATCCACAGTGTAAATTAGTTCAACCAACGTCACTGACCGACTTGATAAGCCATGTGAACCCTTTGAAATGAGAGGCCCCTACTTAATAGAATCCAACTCCTGTTTGTGTCTCGGCTTGATCTGCCCATGTGTAATGTAAAACAAAAGCTATAATTCAATATTAGGGTACATATATATATATGTACATTGGGTCAAGTGTCCAGAAAAGACCAAATGTATTTGGTATTTGGTAACTCTCCAATCTATCCAATTCCAGGTTGCACCTTACCTGCCTGCCTATGCCTTTAATGGCGATTCATTCATGAATTGCATGCACAAAACTCAAAAAGAAGGGAAAGATAAAAGAAAGACAAACATAAAAAGATGGCAGAGAAAACAATTCTTTGCATCGAAGATTGGACTTCCTTTATACAGATTTGGTCATTTTTCCACCCTTTTTACAAAGAATTATTCTGAAGATGTAGTGGTCTAGCAATGCCATACATGGAAAATGGTTAATTTGAGCAACATGCTTAGAAGTTCGGAATGCCTAGCCATCAATTGTTGAGTTTCAAGCTTTTTATTGAGATATATATATATATAATTGTTAGATAATGGTTAGATTGGTCCAATAATGCCAAAAAAAAAAAGGTATTCAGAAATATCATATTGTTTCATTAGACTCCAAGCACGTCTATATCCGGGAATATTTTGACCTGAATAAAATCCCAATCATATGACATCTATATAACACTGTCGCATTGATGTTCATGCCATGGTGCTCAACTGCAAATTATGTTTGCATTTAAATTTTGAACCATTGGCTCGTAGACTGTTCTTAGCATTGATTGCCTATGAGTGGGCACAAAAGGCTGGATTACTTTTAAATAGTGCACTTGGGACAGGGCCATCCCACCTGCCTACACTCATTGTAGCAAGTAGGACACAACAAGCAATTATTGTAGGAGATGAGGGAAAGATCATGCATCTGAATGAGGTTAACAATAGTGAGGCAGAGAAGAAAAATTTCCCAGCGACATGATTTTGCCCCCATGCTTTGCTAAAAAGTCTGCAACCATGAGAATATTTCTTCGCTCTTTCTCTTTCCCTAATATACACTTTTAACATAAATCCTACACGGGCCTTAGTATAACAGTAGATTTACTTTGTTTCACTTGAAGGTTGCGAGTTAAATTATAAAAATTACCTCTGTACAAACAAAAATAAAGCTACACACATTTAATATTTCTTTGAATTTTACAGTGTGAGAATTTTGTGTACTGAATAGTTGTATAAGTACACAAAAGAAACACTTTAAACTTAGGAAACCCTGATGAGTGACCATCCATCACATTAGACATAACTGCAATGAATGGCCATTGACATTTTTGTGGTAAGCAGTTGACAAGCACCAAGAGGACACTATCGTTGCTTTTCAACTCTCGTTAAGTTTTTGTATCAAAGTTGAGAAATGATGCGAATTCTAATAGACAAAATTAGTAGTCAATATTCTTAATAATTATTTTTTATTAATTTCAAATTAATATGGGAGATTATATTCATAATAGGTGAGATTGTCTTTTATTACTCCCGAATTAATAAGTGAGATTATATCCTTAATAGTAGTCTATCGAATCTATATAAGTGTAATACTTATGACTTATGGAAAAACTCAACAATCATATTATCAAAACATTTAGCTTATTGGAAGATGATCTCCTTGAAGTGATCATTGGAGGCTAATCCCTTCGAAGCGATCAATCCTATCCCTTTTATTTCTACAAAACTCTTGCTTTTAATCCCTACTTCCCAATCCCTATTCGAAATTCCTTATTCCAAAACCCTAAGTTCTCAACATTTGGTATCAGAGTGGCGTTCTTAGGGATCTTATTTCTATTTCATCCAAAAAAAAAAAAGTTTTATGCCCCTTACTCGACAGCAAAAGAAAAATTTGGGTATCACCAATTTGCAATCTTACAGTATGTCTTCACACAACTCTTCTAATTCTGACGCCCAAATATCTCGAATTGAAGAATCATTATCTCTCATGCAAGAGTCTTTCACGAGGTTTGAACAGATGGTATTCTCTATTGCACAAAAGGAGTCAGGAGACAACATTTTCGGATCTGCTGACAAATAAAAATAACCTATGGAATCCTATGGAGGTACTAATCGTAATTATACCCAACCACACACAAGGGTAGAATTTTTCCGCTGGGATGAGAGTGATCCCGTAAGTTGGATCTCTCAGACTAAAAAATATTTTCGCTTCCATCGTACGCCAGATCCCTCTAAAGTTGAAATTGCTTCTATTCAATTAGAAAGTGATGTAATCCAATGGTATGATTGGGTCAAAACATGTGGTGGAATTCCCACATAGGCTGAATTCACTAAAGGTCTTCTTGTGCGATTTGGGTCCTCGGAATATCATAATGTTGACGGAGAGCTCGCAAAAATTTACCAGACATTCACCATCCTTGAATATTAGAGTCGATTTGAACAACTTGCCAATTGAACTAAAGATTGGTCTGAAAGGCAATTGGTGGGAACATTCATTGAAGGGCTTACTTCTGATATTCGACGAAAAGTCAAGGCTCGCCAACCACAAACAATGATAGCGGCTATTTCCTTTACTCGCTTGTAGGAGGAGAAGTTAAGTGCTGAAAATCGTCGACCATCTGCTAAAGCCATTAGAAAACCTATCGAAGGTAACACCAACTTACCTTCTCTTACTCGTCCCTTGAACACTAGACGTTTAACCCAAGAATAATTAAAAGAGAAAATGACAAAAAGGTTGTGTTGGCACTGTGATGAGAAGTGGCATAAGGAGCACCGTTGTAAGCAAGGGAAGCTTTTAATGATCGAGCCAGTTGAGGAGATTGAAGAATTAAGGAATGACCACACGGGCTCAGATGATGATGACACCTTTGTTGAATTCATAAATGAGCCTGCAGTGCATACTTTAGCTGGGTATTCGAATCAACAAACTATGAAGATTGATGGAGTCATCAAGGGACGACCAGTAATGGTACTGGTTGACCGGGTAGTACTAATAACTTTATGGATGAGAAGATTGCCAAAAAACTTGCTTTTCCAATCGAGGATTGTGACAAGTTTGTTGTGAAGGTTGCAGACAGGAGAAACTTGACATGTCAAGGGAAGTGCACAAAGGTAAAGCTCGCGTTACAAGGTCAAATTGTTTATGTTAATCTTTTCTTACTACCCTTAGAAGATTATGAAATTATCCTTGGCATTGATTGGTTACGAACCTTAAGAGATATTACTTAGAATTTCTCTAAATTAAAAATGAAATTTCTATTGAATGGACATCCAGTGGAATTACACGGAAGACGTGGGGGTAAAGTTATTACTGTTAGTAGTCATCGAATGGAGAAAGTCCTACAGAAGATAGGACAAGGGTTCCCGATACAGTTGACAGGTGCAGAGGTAGCCAAATCACATTTGATACAAGAGAAGGAGGTTATGGCACTATTAACTAAATTCTCTAGTTTGTTTGCTGAGCCTGCAGGTCTATTCCCGCAAAGGACACACAACCATCATATTCTATTATTATTAGAGAATACACCTGTTAATGTTCGACTCTACCATTATCCACACTTTCAAAAAGAAGAAATTGAGAAAATTGCTAAAGAGATATTAGAAGCGGACATCATCAGACCGAGTATTAACTCAAATTTATCTCCTGTCCTTTTAGTTAAAAAAAAAAAAGGACAGTTCTTGGAGATCGATTTCCGAACTTTATCACCAGTCAGCCTTGAGGACAAGGCTATTTTGAAGGGCAGCGGAATGATGCGGTCCCTAATAGTCAGAATTAGTAGGCAATATTCTTAATAATTGTCTTTTATTAATTCTAAATTAATATACGAGAGGGATTGTCTTTTATTACTCCCGAATTAATAAGTGAGATTATATCCTTAATAGTAGTCTATCGAGTTTATATAAGTTTAATACTTATGACTTATGGAAAAACTCAACAATAATATTATCAAAACACTTACCTTATTAGAAAGCATTTAGCTTATTAGAGACTGATTCCTCAAAGCGATCAATCCTATCCCTTTTATTATACAAAACTCTTATTTTCAATTCTTACTTTTCAATTTCTATTCAAAATTTTTTATTCCAAAACCCTAAGTTATCGACAGAAAATACCGTTTTGTTGAAGTTGACGCGGCAACGAAGATTGGTTAAGGATTACCAATCATTCAGAAATTTTAGCCTATCAGCATAGCAGAAAAGCAGAACTGATAGAGTAGCAAAAAATCAGAAATTCATACAAAAGCAGCTGCCAGAATGCTAAAACACACCGCTTTCCCCTAATGATAGTGTTTCGTTCAACAATAAATGAACAGTGCAAGCGCATTAAATTCTCATCAAAATGATGTACTTGCAGTGTCAAGTTGTTCCAACGATTATGACTGGCATTGAATCCTACTTGATCAATCTGTTCAGCATCACGACATACGGGAAAAACTGGAGAAGTGGTTGAAGAATGACAAATAAAGCCAAGTAATATTGCTAAGATTACATTAGAGAAGTGTTCTATTCTACCTTGGCCACCCAATTCAACAGGAACAAAGCAATTCCAATTTCACAGACAAAGAGTTTTAGGTTCTTTTAGAAGATGTTCTTTTTCTTCCTTGTCAGTAAAGGCGCCTTCACAAGACTTTGGCGCTTATAGAGAATATTATACGTATGAAGAATGAGAATGCACAAGTTCCACCAAGGATGGATTTTATGGCTCCGGCTTTGATAGATATTGACGCCACTCTTCAGGCATGCCCTTTCTCATCCTCAGCATCTTCAGCGCTGCACTTGTTAGGGGTATGGCTAGTATCTCATAGTCTTTAGGGGCCTGCAAAATCAATGGTCCAAGTCATTACTTTTTCATTCTGCACTTAATCTATTTAGCATTTCCATGACTTCTTAAAACTGATCATTGCTTTTAAAAATCATCTGCTTCTTCATTTGCAATTAGACACAATATATACTAATGTATATAGTAGCATTACTTGCTAGCTAGTTGTTGCCAAACACATTTTTTGAGCTCTTGATGAAATGATTTTCTAACTTGTAGCCATTGGTTCCTGAAGAAGAATGATATCAAACCTAAGAGATACCTTGGGGACCTTAATCAGCTTCATGTTTGCTTCCTCCAGAGTTTTCTGGCCCTTCTTTGAATTGCATTTGGCACAGGCAGTAATCTGTATGGGGAAGTCAACCTTTCTTAAGCATAAATTCTACTACAGTGCAGCTTGCTGCTGAGGACTTGACTGTGAAATGCAAGATGCAGGTTTGTTTGCAGTACTTCTGCATTGTAGAAGAATTTTCAGTCTCACCAGATTTTCCCATTTCCATTCTCCTCCTCGTGCCATTGGCAGAACGTGGTCAATAGTCAAATTCTCTTTTGAACAACAGTACCTATGGATGAAGAGAATTTGATAGAGTAAAAAGGCAATCAACTTCAGTTAGATGGTGCTAATATAGTTTTTCTGAGGAGTTGATAACTTTAAAAGGAGGAGAAAAAAAAAAAAAAAAAAACAAATTGAAAGATGTCTCCAAAATGAGCTATGGATCAAAAACAGCAGTATTGCTTCCAACCTGTCAGAACATTGGGCACTGAATTTCAAAAGAACATTAAACCAACCAATAAAAGAAACAACCAACAGCAAGAAGGACACGAAGAAGTATTTTTCTGATGACATGACACCTATCTCCATGTGTCTTTGACGACTTTAAGATAATATGGAATCTCCACCAAGTAGAGCTTATTATTTGATCTCCTCACATAGTCTATGAAACAAAATTTTGAATGCCAGGCTAATCATAAAGAGAGAAACAAAGTCTCCAAATTCAGAATTTAGAAAGTGAATTATGTTTTTCAACCCTGAAGCAGATTTACCATGCTTTTTAATGCATCTAAATAACAGATTTTGGAACTACTTGCTGGTTGATCAATAGGCTGCTAAGCTAAAAGCCTTCTGTAATTTGTCTATATATTTGCAATTATATGCTGCCTCATGATATTATGCATATGAAACAACATTTGCTCATCTTCATATGCAAAAAGTGTTCAAGACCTCAGCTACATCATCAATCATCCACCTAACTCACCTAAGAGGACAAACTCATCCTTATGTTTGCAAAGGCAAACACCAAATAGAAGGCCTTCCTGAACTTTGCTTACATTTCAACATCACTGGTTCAGATTTCTCCCTCCAATGGTAGAAAAGGTATCTTTTAGCATAGTGGCAGGCCATATTACAAAATTGCTGGAGTTTGTGGTTTTATTAAATTTATCACTCTCACAATAAAATGGACCAGAAAGGAGTCTGCACTCTACAAAGATATTAGCAATTAAATCAATCATCAATGCATCAAGATAAAGATGAAACTATTGGCACTCAGCTAGTCCTTCATGAGAGAGAGAGAGAGAGAGAGGACATACTATAAGGAATGGAAGATCTTAGAGTGAAATTCTAACAAGTTTGAGGTGACAATAAACTCTTGGACTTCCATTTCACAAGGGTTTCCACCCAAAGTAAAGATTTTTGAAGTCATAACCACAAGGCAATCAAATAAGTTTTGAATGCATTAGCACAACTTCCATGCAGAAAATTGCCAATGTAGCCACAGAAATACAATAAATCTCCAAACAGGAAGATAGAATTGTACTATTTGCAATACATTGGTAACTACTTTCTGATGCAGCCAATAGAACTTGGACAAGCAGTCACTGGATTACTTACTGACAGGTGTAATTGTCCCGATACAACACATTCTTGCGACTAAGATTGCTTTTAATTCTTCTTCTCTTAACAACCTGCAGTAGGTGTGGAACCTGGAAACCAAAAATATTAAGGTAAAATGGATGGAATCAAGTAAAAATCTGGGAAAAAAGACAGCTATAGTAGAATGGCAAGCAAAAGATCCAGTGAAAATGTATCAGAGATGATCCTCAGTAGCATACCCTTAATACAGCTGGTATGTAGAAGGATCCACTTGGAGAATTTACAGTTTGATCGTAATATTCTAATACATCAGCCTGGATATCAAAAAGGAACAAGGATTCAGAATCTGACGGGAATAAATCCATATTGTTGTTATGTCCCAATAACAAATTTTTTGTGAAGAAGGCTATCATATCCTGGCCAGCAGACTTTTTGGGGCAGTCATTATGTATGCCGCCATTGTAAAACTGTCAATCAAGTTCACTAGCTTTGACTGTGTTTGCAAAACAATCAGCCTGAGAAGCACATGACCAGACAATTGAATTTAAACGCCTAGAAACTACACACTGTTATTGTTCAACTTCTTGAACAGACAACAATACAACCTTCTCCATGAATTCCAAGCATATAGCACGCCTCCAGCACACCACATTGACCGGCCTGCAGCAGGACTACAATAATCAGTTTCAGATAAAAATATCAATGGATTCTCAAAGAAAAATGTAAAATAATTGCTCAAAAGGAGCGCCTTTGAATTGTCCATCATATGCCAAAAAAAAAAGCCAATCACCAAAACAGCATCCTTTCCATACCAATAAATCCTCAGAACTACAATTAGACAGAAAGTTACTAGCTTGAATAAGTGGAAAGAAAAAGAAAGGAACAAAACAAGCAACTGCCATATAAACTGACAGTAGGCCTACAATGCATCAGCCTTGCAACTTACTTCATATGCTTGGGACTTGGATAACAAGAGACTATAGTATATAACAGAAATCGCCTGCCAGGTTATGCAGGGTCATTGGGAGTACAGCTAAAACTACTCTGCGTTTCCTGTGCAGGTCATGATTATACTATTTAATCAATGTACCACATCTACACTAATATGATAACATCATGGCCATCAATTCCCTAGTCATAAAACGCGCCCTGCATCCTCGTTCATGGAACTAGATGCTGAACTAAAGCAAAGTAGAATCTAAGTCGAGGCTGTAAACAAAACAAGCAAACTCCAATTTAAAGAAGGAAATCACTAAAAGGTTAACACAGGAGATAATTCCCCCAAAACAGTCATTTCTATTGAGAATAGGCAAACCCCAACTTCAACAAAAAGAAACCAGTCAAACAAACATTGATGAACAAATTGGGATCAGCAAAACTAAATCAACATCGAACACATAATTATGGGAGGTGAGATCCATGACCTGTAAGAAATATCCAAGACCAGGCCTCTAAAGCAAGCTAAATCATCCCTCTCAAACTCGTCGTCAATCTCATCAATAATACTCTCCTCAGTCAGATTATAGTTTGCCTCTGCATAGGAATGCCTAGACTTTTTGCTCAGAGACGAAGCATACAGCCTTGTACTGGGACCAACAAACCTGTGCTTTCTCTTGTGTAGCTCAAATGATCCCAACCCACCAGGGAAACCATTGCCAACAAGCTTGCAATGAACCCCATCACTGTTAAACAGCAACTTTAGTCGGCCTAGGGCTGTGAACTGAGCCATCAACCCCTGAATGAAATCACAAGCAAACCCAGACTATAGAGAGAGAAAGAACACTGATTTCTAGTTTGTGCTTTTGAAGGTTGTTTGCTTTTATGTTAATGTAGGAGAAGCTGAGGTTGTTTTACAAGTCTCGCGCAGTTTGTAGAAGAAAAGAAAAGACATAATTGTTGGAATGCGAAAAGGGAAGAAAAATCAGAGGAGCAAAGACTAGCGTAAAAAACCAGTGCCACATGTTGTCTCGCATGATGTCTGTTGAACTAGGAATATCTCCCAACGATTCTCGATTCTCCTGTGGTTAGGACGACATATTTGCCATCCTCTAAAGCTGTTTTTTTTTTAAAAAAAAAAATCTTCCTTTCTTATCCTGGTTTTTTAATCAGCAGAGTAAGAGTTCTGTAATAATTTTGCATATTTTTACTTACTTGATCTGAGTTCAAATTCTCTGACAACTTCCTCTCCTCATTTAAGGAAAATATGGAGGTTACGAATCCTTTGCATGGGAAAAGAAAACAACGTCAACAAGAAAAAACTTGATCTCGAGTAAAGTGAGAGATAACTAAAGATATCCCTTTTATCCTTGCCGAAAAATAATTAAAAAAAAAAGGGCCTCATTTTATCCTTATTTTTTTCCCATAAAGGATCCATTTATATTTTTACGTCCCCAGTTGCTGCAGTGGAGTTTACTTTTCTCACCGGGTTCAACGGACAGAAAATTTTAACTGATTTTCCATGTGGGGATATGGGAAAGAAAAGTTCTTTTAAGGATTAATTTACCGACAATCTGATTTCATTAGTGTCATCCCCCAACAAGGAAGGAAGAGAAAAGAAATAACCATCCGCAAAGCATACTTTTAATTTTAAAATTGTTGGCAAATCCCAATGTTTCATGTTTGTTCTTACTGCTCCAATTTCTTTGCCTAATCCACAATCATTTTCAAGCTTTGCTCGTCGGCCAATATATGTCACAAGCCATGATTCCAATTATTTTCAACCTTATATTCACAATGCTTAAATTCAGTCAATGGCATTCTACCGGCCACAGTTTAAAATGCTCCGCAGCATGAAGGCATAGCCGACATTGTTCCATCCAAAATTGGAACCTAAGTTGTTAAGATTTATGTCCTTCAGGAAGCATTCCCCAAGCCAAGTTTACCAGAAGCAAGTCTCAACTCCTTCCCCCTCCACCCCCCCCCCCCCACTAAGCCCCCACAACAACGCTCCTGATCACAAGATCAATTACAGTTCAACAGCATTATTCCGCCATCTTTAGGCTACCAATTATGGAGAACTAGTGACCAGGAAATTTGACAGTACAGTAACCGACCCACGGCCGCCAGAATGCCAGCAGCCTTCCAGTATGCACACTTGAATCCACTTTTATCTGGGACTATTCAACTCCCCAAGCCCATTTCTCATCTGCAACCAGGCAAAAACAAATTTACAAAATCTGACCACATCTATTTTAGTAAGCGAGAGAAAGAGAGATTCATACCACTGCTGGACCTTCCTGAACTCTGTAAGGACAGGGTAGATGTTCTCAAAGGCTGTGTAAGTCTCATCTCTTACCTAAATGTTGGAGAAAGAAAAGTTTCAGTTACCAAATCCAAAAAGCATGTAGCTCGTCTGTCCAAGACAGCAGATGGACAAGAAATTGTAAATTCACCTTGGCGCCAGTGATCACAATTTTTCCAGATACAAATATAAGAAGCACAATCTTTGGCTGTTTCATGCGATATATCAGGCCTGGAAAGAGTTCGGGTTCATACTGCACAAATTCATTGCAAGAAACCATAAGAAAATGTTTGATTAATAGGAGAATCATGGAAAAATGCCATTATGTCTAACATAAGCACAATTAGTGTTACTTACACTTGAAAAGGCACCATGGGAATATGCAAGACCTTCAAGTCTTATTGGAAACTTAACATCACAGGAGCCAACAATATTCTGAATCTTGAAGTCCTGGTAATTGGAAAAAGAACAAGTAAACAAGACAGTATTAACAGTGAGACTAACCAAAAAGCAGAAAGGAGACTTCTTCTAAGGAGAAGACACCCAAAAATAGTGCAGTTGTCATGAGAAAGACGGAGAGAGAAAGAGAAATGGAGAGAGAGAGAGAGAGAGAGAGAGATTATTAGAACCTTGAACTTCGCAGGAAAACCAAGCTTTTGGATGATTCTAGCATACTGGAATATAAGAAGTTCATGTCAGATTGGTACATTTTTACAGTAATGTGAAGGGATGACTTCTGTTAATGAGAGCAATAGGTACCTTCCTCGCTGCCAATTTTGATTGTTGTTCACTTTTGGCACCCGTGCACACCTGAAACAGAGAGACAGAATCAGTCAGGCAAATACCCAGAGAATACACAAGAACATGACCCACTTCCGTGGGAATGACCATCTTTATGAAAGCAAACCCCAAAAACAATGTCCAGCTCATAACAATCCATTCTAAGAAAGTTATTCATGAATGATAGTCTAAATGTCAGTATATGATGGTAAATTTATCAGAAATATTTATCAATTCCCTCCAAACATATACTACAAAAAATTACATCATGCTCAAATCAAGTTATGTAAATATGAATTGGAAAATCCAAATTTGCTCATAAACAAGAAACAATTCTATAGAATAACTCACCATCTTTCCAGAGGCAAAAATCAATGCTGTGGTTTTTGGCTCTCTAATCCTCATAATGACTGCAGCAAAACGCTACATAAACACAAGTACATGGTTGACAATCAACTCCCAACAGGGGGGAAAACAGATGATATCCAGTAGACTTGAACAAAACCATTACTTACCTTGGGATTGTATTCTGCGTTACGGGCCTGCAATGCTATTTGCTTAAGATCCAGCTTGCAATCCAAAGTTACTGTTGATACAATGTTCCTAGAAGCATGCACTATTAGTGCCAAATCAAAATATCATACACAATCACTGTTTTGCTCCAGTTAGCAAGGTCCACAGAGTGAGGATGTTGAATCTGTATAAGATGTGTATCTACATATCTATCTATCCGTCTATCAACATAATCTACATAATACATCTAATCCTATGACATGAGTCTGCAGAGTTCCCAAAGCAGACTTAATGTTTATTGTTTACACAAAATGATATCACCAGCAATAAATGTGCAATAACTCTTTTTTTTCCTTTTCTCAATCGAATTCTCTATGTCTTCCTGTCCGTTTTACACAATAATAAATACAGTAAATAATTGAATTCCAAGAGGTTGAAATAGTCTTAAACCTCAATCACTCCATCGTGTCATAATCTTCACTTCTCCATCTTTATGGATTACTTGATACTTGAAATTATTTTGAGACCCATAAGATTAAATGCACTAAGTTTGCAATCCTTCAAAAAAAAAAACACAAAATGTTTGGATAGACAAGAAAACTTGGTGCAACATTACAAATTCTCAACTTTTCTGTGTAAATCAATCCCTAAAAGTCCTTGATGTTTGGGGTGCAACTCCAAATTGTGTGCAACAAACCTTTCAATTGTCTTGTTAGACCTTTCAAATTTTCATACTCCCTGTGGACAAAATCCCTTTAATTTCTCTCTAAGACTATAATTATTAAAGAAAGATTATTGAAGAATCCCTTTCATGTCTCCTTAAGACTGTTAACTATAAAAGGAAGATAGCTGAAAACTCCTCTATATTAATATAATTTCTAAGGTTGGAAAACCAAAACGACAATAATAATTAATTAGAGGTATATCTAACTACCATGAATATATGATTATACACCCAACTCTCAAGAAGCAGCCATCAACTTTGTCCAAATTGAGAGCACCCAGATTACTGCTAACAATCATGATTTCCAAACTTGGATTTGAGGCCACGGAAGCCTCTTTGATCCCTATGGCTGTTTCAGGTAAAGTCCTTCATCTATTCATTGTATATATTGCTTGAAGGATATAGACAGCTAACTCTATTAACATTGATGAGTTAAAACTTAGTTCTTGATTTGGCTAGTTCCTATACTTTCAATGGAGATCAGTAGAATAAATAATGGGTTTTGGAAATCTAGATCGCTGTTATAATAGAAAATTGACAAAAAAAGCTTTTTTTAGAAAACAAAAAACAAAGATTACTCACACACAATCTCTTTCTGTACAGGATACGCAAGCTAGAGTATTTCATGCCAAAAACTTGATAAATGTTAACCACCCCCCTCATTTCACCACATCTCAAATCTTACTACTTAATCATCAGTGGCTAACAAATGGCCAATACATAACCACAGCACCCCTTGCATTGAAAAAGCGACACTAAGTTAATAACGGCTAGAACGTTCTAAAACGGAAAAATTTAACCTGGAACAAATCACAATACATCAAAAACTGCAAGACTTTCAAAACAAACCATAACAAGAAACATACATCATAAACAAGAAATCATTTTTAACCCATCTCTTTGCTGCCATTCCTTTCCATTTTACCACACGAGAAATAGCCACAAGCTCCGTCGAACAAATCGATTATACTGAATACCCAACACAAAAATAATAAAAACAAAAAAAAACTCCCCCTTTCAGATGAGCCCATAAACCCTCCGCAGCCTAAAAAGCCTCAGTCCACCATATCTCCTAATCCAAAACATTAACACAAGTATACAAGAAATAGCAATCATGGGCAACCGGATCAAGCGAGGAGAGACCGAACAGAGACTTACTGAAGAGTGGGAACAATGCCAGACGGATGCTTAGCAAGATCCACTGGTTGGCTCCCTTCCAGGCCTCCTTGTTCCGCCATCTCTGGCCAACCCCAATAGTCTTCTGGGTCTCTTTTCTCTTTTTCCCTCAGGAATTAACCTTCTAAAACTTAAATCTTTTCAACAGACACAGCTAAATCTACACCAAGATCGGCGGGTATCAATAAGATTGATCCAATCCCAAGACCCAGAAAAGCTTTCTCGTCAAAAAGGAGCAAACCCCAGATACGGATTTGCCATAAAATCCCGAACCACAACAAACCTAGAAGGGAATCAACAAAAGAAGCCGAGGATTTTCAGTTTAGTGGACAATTAGAGGCATAGATACGATCCTTCGAGGGAAAATTTTGAAAAGAGGCTTCTTTTATAGAGAGGTTTGCTCATTTATATGCATATAAGAGAGAGGGGTAGAGAGAGATCCAAAAGAAGGATCGGGTAGTGGAAAGACAGGGAGAGAGAGAGAGAGAGAACTCTCAAAAAAGATGGGTTTTGTGGTTGCTTCTTGGGTCCCTCTCGAATTATGAGAGAGAGCGAGAGGCAGGTGGGGATGGCGGGTCAATGGGCAGAGGGTTTATGTAGGTGGGGAAGGGTATATATAGAGGTGACTGGGACAGCCTGACAAGGGGTGTCTAGGCACTCTGTGATAGGATTCAGTTTACTTGGTATCGCCGGTTACAAGGGGTAAGATTGGGAAAGTCACAGCTTGTGGGCTGGAATGACGCTAATGCGCTTCTTCAAAGATTTTTTTTTTTTTGCGTGTAAAATGGGGGTTCTCAGAATTGACAGGTGGGTCGGCTTGATCCGACAGGTGGGTCCTGGTGATCCTTTTTGGGTTATTTTTGGGGAACTTGCTCGACCATAAGCGATTGACATCCTGGGACTGCATGCCACCAATCTGCTATGTTGTGAGGAGGTCCTGCTTTATTTGCAGACATCTGCACAAAAACTATACTGTAGGCAGTACCACCGATTATTATGGTCTAATGGTTGGAAAATTTTATCTTAGTCCCACAAGGTTGATTAGTGATTGGTAATTCTTGATGGTCAGTCTAAAGTTTACTCTCTACAAAGTGTAACATTCCGATCCACTCCACAATACAGTTGACACAATTTTTGTTAGCAGGATTATAAGATAATGTTTTTTTTTTATCAAAAAAATAAATTGTAGACAGTAGATAGATTATATATAACACAAAGTTGTACCATATACCAATCTCAATATAAAAACATTTCTTTATGTGAAAAATGTACACCTCAAGCACAAAATTAATCCAGTCGTCAAAAGAAGCTTATAGCTGTCCTAATTGAAACTTTATGGTTGTATCCTATGTAGATTCTGGAATCCAGAAATAAATTTATCCTTTTTAAGCCAACTGTTAGCATTAAAATTGAGCTTGTCTGAATAAGCATATAAAAGAATTGGTTGATCTGCTGCTGCATTGAAGATGGCCAGAAGACTCAGCAAACAAGAATACAGAATGCGCTAGAAACCTGAACATGATACAGATGACCCCCATGAAAGTATAACGCGTACTCATGCAGACACTTCCATTACACTTTCCCAAACAGCTGGGCCTTCAGGATGAGCATCAACAAAATACTTTACAAATCGTGCATCTGAACATACAAGAATCGTGCTCAATGACAGCATTGGTTTTGCAGCACCTCTGTCTCTCAGCCAGGCATACATTTTAAACCTTTGATTAATCCTCTCCATATCATAGCATAAATATGTTGGGAATGCCACTAATGTGTGGACAGGGTAGCCTAAGCAGTTTGTCAAACAATTGATCTTCTTTTCAATCACATCTTTGGTCTGGTTTAGCACCATTGGAGCTTGTCTAACCAAGCTCGAAACAACATGGCAGTCCAAACCAGCTTACCAAACAATCAAATCTCTCCTGTAACCGATCACCTCTTCCTCGGAACTTTTTTAGTGCTCTCATCATCTCATCTGAATTTTCAACATACCCTAGTTTCAATAAGAAAGCTGTTTTCTCTGCTCGGTTACCCGGAGCTTCGGAGACAGCTTCTTTGTTGCTTTTGGCTCTCTTCTTAAAAGCTAAGTTGAAGAACTTCGTTGGGTCTTCCCTTAAAATTTGGCACAAACCATCTTTGCTAAGGTCCAACTCTTTACAAATAGTGTTAGGTCGTTTCAGTGAACATGAGCATAAGAGCTTTATATGCGTAGCTATAATGCTTCCAGTCTCTTCTACTCCCATTCCAATGTCTAAAAAGAAATCTACAGCCCCATCAAGATTCTTCGCACATTTCACTGACAATACTTGTGGGTTTTGTATAAACAGAGAAGAAATGTCAGTCATCTTGAGACCCAATTTAAATAAGCGGCCAAACAATACATAAACATTTTTCCCAGAACCTTCAAGTACCAATGTAGGATGTGTTTTAAACAAGTAGTGCAACTGCTCCTTGTTATAACCCACTTTCTCAAGGAAATCCATCGCATCAAGCATTCTTCTCCAATTAAATGAGTCATGCTCAGACAAGTATCCCCCAATCCAGTCATTTTTCAGCCCTAGTCTATTCAGTTTTTCAAGAACTGTAACAAATTCACGATCAACATCACCAACCAAGAGAGTCGGGCAACTACTGACAAGCTTAATAACTGTAGATTTCCCAAGACCCAAGTTCTCATAAAACTGAAGTTTCATAGCCAATGATACATTCTCACCTGTGAATATCTTTCTTGCTTCCTTATACATCTTTCCCATCTTGCCACGAGGTATCCCATAATTACACAAAGAATGGAAGTTCTCAAGCAAGACGTGATCATCACTCAAAAACATCAACTGCCGAGGAAGAAGAGAAGATGCTTCGGATGGGCTCAAACCCAAACTCTCAAAGAATGGCTCAAACTCATTAATAGGATTATACTGAAGGAATTTTCTCAAGGACCGAGTAACATCTTTGTCACTGTCTATCTTGGCAAGCAAATTTTGCACGAACAGAGGAGAATTCTTGCTTATGTGTTCTGCATCCGTGAAATTGTAACTCCTAGTGCTATGCAAGTAATCAAAAAGCACATCTTGTGCCTCAGTTCTTGCAACCCGTGTCACGCGGTTATAAGTAACAGAAGCATATGATCGAGTTGACACACAACATGACACTTGTGGACTGTGGGCAGCTCTAACACTAGAAAAGCCTCGATCTTTAAACAAATTCAAAAACGGGTTTTTTGTGAAATACAATTTTTCATCAACAACAGGAGAGAAAAAGATAAAAGGGTTGATTTGAGCAATCATTTGACAGTATCTAGAGGACCCAATACAAATTCCGGTTCTAACTAGTATCCCCATGGCAAGGAAAGGCTGTAAGTACACATCAGTTGAACGAATATACAAGCAGCGAGAAGAATTAAAAAAAAAAAAAAAAAAGGAATTGCGATCTTCTTCGGATTGATACTGATTCAAGAATAAAAAATAAAATTTTGGGAGTAAGCAGAAAATTGCAATGACTAAGCAGAAGAGATGACAGGGAATAGAGGAGCATTGAAATGATGTTAAAGGTTTCAACTTTAGGGCTTTCTTACCTTCGGGGAAACTAAGGAATTTGGACTCTTCGGCAACAAAATTTCATAAAAGGGGGGGGGGGGGAGAGGGGGGAGCGGAAGGAACCTGACGAAAGATTCGAAAGACGAATTCCAGATTAGATGCTTCCTCGAAAAGAATGTGAATTGTCAATTTTTGTAATGATAATAAAACCCTAGCAGGGTTTTAGGTTGGTTAGCGTCTAAATCTTCTTCGGGGAAATGAAACACAAGAGGAAAGGGAACGACAAGTCGGTGACGTAGTTGGATTACACGCGTGTGTCGAATGGCCTTTTTTTTTTTTTAATTTTTTTTCCTTTTTTTGGTCGGCCTGTCTCATTTCTCAGCAATCATTTTTTCAAGGGCCTCTTGAGTACCTTTACGGGTAAAAATGGTTTCTTTTTAAGAAAATGTTAGAAAAATAGACGATGGATATAGATATAAATATATGCTATAATTAATTATTAGATACAAAAAAAATAATACATTAACTATACACTCATGTTTAATTTAACATTTATTTATTTGTTTTTTTTTCAAAAATGAGAAAGTATCATAAAAATATAAATTATCATGTATAATTTTTTTTTTGAATAATCACTTGTTGATAGATTAATTCAATACTTTATATATATATAAAGGTGTTTAATATTCAAATACTAAGAAGTGATAATTCATATGATTTTCTCAAACATTTGAAATAAAGAGAAAATCCAACCTGAATTACACAAAGAAAAAGAGATAACAAAACAAATATTCCTCCATACATCATATTACAGTACCACATTATAAAACATTTATTTGAAAAGATTTGGTCTCGTACACCATTTTTCAGCAAACACACATGATGAAGCGCATTAATTAAAAACAAAGAACCCTTAACACGCTCCTCACTCCCGCCAGTGAAGAACATTTCAGTAGCAGTAGGCCCCTGGTGCCACACAATTCGCAGTGATGCTCGTCCCCCTCTTGAGCTCTTTTGCAAGTATCTTTTGTCATTGCTTCCACCGCTGCCTTTGTTGCTGCGTCGGTTGCCATTTCTGGCTTCAAGGACCGGACAAGTGAGGATGATAGCATTATCATCCCCCCCCCCCCCCCCCCCCCCCCACCACCACCACCCCGTTTTATCCGGTTTGCTGCCTCTTTGCAGCACAAGAACGCTCCTCTAAAATTCACACTGTAATAAGATAACAACAAACATCAAAAAATATAAAAAAAATGGTGTTCAAAGACCAAGATCGTTAATTTTTATTTTTTTTTCCTAGCAATTCATATATCTCCTCTCTCATCTCATCTCATCCCACTCAATAGATTTGAGCTCCCTGCAGTTATAGCAGTTAGAGGCAGTTAGTCTCCCAGGTCCAATAATTAGGCCTAATCCCAGATAAGCATGAACTAACAAAAATGTAAATTTTTACTACAATTTGTACTGCCAAATGTAGAGACAATTGAAAATAGCCAAATCGCAAAGTGTTGAATACAAGAAGCAAAAAGATAACGCAACTTCTAATACCTTATTAAATAAGGTCTTTAAAATCTCAAATTTATTTAAAAATTCAAGTTAAAAAACCAGGAGTTTCATAGATATTATAAATTACATCTAGTCTTTATATTTTAGATGTACTTTTAACAGATGTTAACATGCAAGCATATTATATCCATCTTTGCTGAAAGAAAAAGGAGACCATTTGGCCCGTATGAATTGTTCTCATTAGTCTTGAAAACTTAAAAATTCTAATAGAAGTAAACACTGACTGCTGAGTATCCCTTTTTCACATATAAAAGGACACCCAAAATTTAAAGGAAACAGAATAATACATGGCTACCTGCAAACACGATCAAAATCCTCCACAGAGGTATTAGCAATGGTGGGGTAATTGGTATCCATAACGGCAGCAGAATTGACCAAAACATGAAACTGCGATCCAAACATCCTCCCTGCCTCATCAAACGGGAACTTAACCTGGGTAGGCTCAGATCCATCAGCCTGGACCACGATGGCTCGTGGGGCAGTGCTATCATATTCATATTCATATCCAAGAGAAGACCAGGAAGAGTTTATTTCTTCAACCACAATATCAGCTTGTCGCTTGTCGGAAATGTAATTAACCACTACCCTTGCTCCTAGTTAGGCCAAGTGGATGGCTACGGCCTTGCCGATGCCCCTGGAGGAGCCGGTGACTATGGCCACCCGATCTTGCAGGGGGGACTGACGGTGGGGTGGAGTTAACGGTGGTTGTAGAGGTTGCGTGGTCCATAGCCGCTGAAGTTACTGTTTTGCTCGGAAGCTTCAGGGTGACCTGCGGCTGGGAATTGTCCGATGCATGGATAATTTCTCTAGATGAAATCATTCAAGACGTCAGCGTCTTCAAGCTTTTATTATTTTGAGCTTTTAATTCTTTCGAGAAAATCTTGCCTTGTGGAGTTGTGGCGTATTTAGATTGGATCTAAAAGTTGATATTTTCTGTCCGGAATATGACTATCGTTTGGACCACATTCCACTTGAAATTTCAAATTTTAACTTGAAACGTACAAAGGTTTTTTAAAATTAATTATTTCCGATATACATTTTACTGTTTACTCGAAAAAATATTTAATTTATTTTCCCTCTTTTACCAAAAAAAAAAAAAAAACCCGTTAACATTTTGTAAAAAGAACATTAAATAAAAATAATTAAATATTTATATTAATCATATTTTAATTAATAATATAAATTAAATCAAATCAAATAATTACTGTAATATCTTCTTATTACTCATTCAAGATTCCATATATGTTAATATATATTTTTTTTCTAGGGAAAAATCTCAATGGCATCACCCCAAGGCATCATAAATTTCAAGTGAGAACTTAAAGTGTAAATGTGAAAATTACATTCACCTCTAAATTTTTTATTTGATGCATTTGTAAAACGCAATGCTTTGCTTCCAATGAGTATTGGTCATATGATCCCAAAAGCCTGTCCATAGTAAAATGTTAATTTTGTTTTTTTTCCTTGGCCCAAAATAGATTGGTCCAAAAATTGCCCAAAACCCGACCTTCCTCTCCTGGGGGAAACGATGAATCTGAAACTCGTCCAAAATAACAAATCGGAAACCACAAGCAAAAGCCATGCTAAACAATGGGCACCCAGATGCCTTAACCCAAACAAATCCACCCGTTAAGTATATCTTCTTTTTCTTTTTTCTTTTTTTTCCCCTTTAATTTTTGTTGGGGAAAGAGGGCATGGTACCAACATGCAGATGAGAAGGACTCACCATGATCCCATTTACCAATTTGATTAATCAGAAGCACAAGATGAAAAGGCCAAGCCCTACACTGAAAAAGGAAAATCATTGAAAATGTTAAAAAAGAGCAGCGTGTGCCAACTTAACTTTGCAAAACCTTCGTGGTTAAGTATTGCAAGAAAGAGAAGGAAGGAAGGAAGGAACAGGCATTAGAGAATCCAAGCCATTTTCACGCATTTTCTTGCAGGACATGAAGTTGGTAAAAAGAAGAAAAGGGCTGTCACAATCTTTTGACTATTCCTCTTGTACATTCAATCAATGACCACTTTAACGGCTCAATGATCACCATAGATGCCTCCATTACCAACGTTGACGTAACTCTTAATCCAAGTTGTTAGTCTAACTAGTGATTTAAGGTTTAAGATTCAGAGTTTTCTCTCTCTCTCTCTCTCTCTCTCTTTCTCTCTCTTTTTTTTCTCAATTAATTTATGTTATGTTTTTTTTATTATTACTGTTTTATAATATAAATTAAAAGTTTATATCAAATGCATCATATTGAATTTTATGTTTGTTAATACTAAGATCAAGTGCAAAAGATGTATACTTAATTATATTCAAATAATAGATTTTTGTTAAATAAAAATATTAATAAGTGTTTTTTTTATCTTAGCTTAAAAGTATAATAGCTGACATAGATACTTTTTCTAATAATGATAATAATAATAATGTTTACGTAACTCGGCAGCTTAAAACACGAGTGGATCAAAGCAACGCAATAATGCGTAGCTATTGGCACGTACAGATTTTGTTGCAAAATCAAAACAAATGAATATAGTTTATTTTTAAATTAAAATGTCATTAGGGTTCTCATATATTTAGGAGAATTGTGGATTCTATCAGTCTATCACCATGACAGTGATGAAATATGTGAAGATAAATTAAAATTTAAATTTTAAAAAAAAAAAAAAAAAAGAAGAAGAAGAAGAAGAAGAAGAAGCTTGAACGACAGCTGCTGCTTCAAGAGTCGTAGTGATTAACTATTTCCGAAACTGGTCCACGGCAAAACTTATGTTGGTGGTAAAGCTGGGAAAAGACAACCAAACCATAGTTCCCAAAAGCCAATCCGGCTGTCTTCCATTGTGCACAAAATTCAAGAAAATCAAGAGAATTAATCCTAGTTTACTAAATGCCAACCGAAATGTCACATAAACATGCGTTTTTAGATTTTGATGTATCACAAACTTACCCCCCCCCCCCCACACAAAAAAAAAATAAAAATTGTCACAATATTCGATCATATATTTATATAGTCGTTAAATACACAATAATAACAATAATAATAATAATAATAATAATAATACGATGGTGTGACACTCTTAAGCGAATTGGGGCAGAGCCAAAACTGGATCTGTCCTAATCCCCACCTAAGCAGCAATCAAACCCAATGCCATAGAGCCGAGCGTCTCACTTTTTGAGCTTTTTACTTCCACTTGTCTTTTTCTTGTTCCCTACTCCTTCCCCGCGGACCCCCTCTGCTTGTGTGCGTTCATGGAGAACCAAATTTCCTTTAATCAAACAAAAGCATTGCTCACTGAATGTTGACAAAGCTTATAAAAGCCCCCCGGTCTCCCTGCCCCGCTCCTCCATGCCAAAAACAAAGCTCTTGTTTTATTTTCCTTTGCCTTCTTCCAACTGCTAGTGTAAGCCACAGTCAGGTCTCCTTAAGGCCACACGGCTGCCCCATAGGTTTTGAGTTGTAGTGTTGTAAACATTGTACGAGATTAAGATGAAGAACAAAGCAGCTGGATTGTTGAAGAAGGTGATATCAGTGCTGACGTCCATGGCGAAAGCCAAGAGCTTGGCTCTCAAAGGCAAAGCCAATGCCTTGAAGACTAGGTTGATGGTAATGTACTTGCTCAGAAACAAGAAAATTCTGACGAGCTCCATCTCTCACAAGCTCAATGCTCTAATGGGCCACCAGCAGAAACGCCAAGAATTAAAAGCTGATGGTGATGACAAAGAAGAAGAAGAAGAGGAAGAAGAAGAAGAAGAAAGCAAAGACGTCATGCTCTACAATAATGTTCATGACTCTGTGTACCTTCCTGTTCCCACTCGCTGTGTCTATAGTTGCAACGAACAAGTTAAGAATGGTGATGATGAGGAGGAGGAAGACGAAGAGAACAAATATCCGGACCTGACCCACTCGCTGTTCCAGACTGAAGAGCCAGGAGGGTCTGTGATCGATTTAGTGAAGAATTCAAAGGAAGAAGCTGGGGAGGAGTTCAGGTTGGAGGATGAGATCGACCGTGTGGCTGACTTGTTCATCAAGAGATTTCATCGTCAGATTAGATTGCAGAAGCAGCTTTCTTTGCAGAAGAGGTATCACCAGTTATCATCACGACCGGATTCTTCAGATGAGTCTCAAATATTTCAATTCGTTTCTTGACTAAACTGGAACTTAACACCCAAATTTTTGTTCCCGGTCATTACCCAACGCATGAAAGGCTGTGCAAGCCCATGGTTAACGTATTTCGTGTTTTGATGTTGTTGTTGTCCTCTCCGCTTCTAAAGCATGTTTTTCATATTATAAGCGTGACTTAGATCACATCTAAAAGTCTAGAGGTTCATCCATTAGCTAACATGCTCAATTGGATTTAGAAAATGGGGTGAATCTAGTTTTTCTGCAGTGAAGCTAGAGGAAATCATGGGTGCCTGTACAACTTATACCTTTTTTCCTTTTCTTTTTTGATAATTTGTACAAGTTATACCCATTGAGAAGCATGTTTATATGGTAGTTGCACATGATCCTGATCTCCTAATCCGGACTTCTGGTGAAATCATCTTCAGTAATTTTCTGCTGCCACAGAATGCCTCCTGTTACTTGTTTGCAACTTCTATCATGTGGCCTGAGATTGATCATTGATATCAAAAAAGGGCAATCCTGAATTTCCAGCTAGAAAAGGAAACAGATAGCAGTAAATCATATTTAGTTGTGGTCTTTATCACCGTTGATCTCGATGTCATGGGTTGATTTGCATGTTCCAACGTTTTCCCTTTGCAAATTTGATGGCCACAGCTTCCTGGTTGCTACCAGATTTAAAGTTGAGGACTTTATGTAAAGTAAGTTGGTACCTTAAAGAGAGAGAACAGATGTTCCATTTTGCAAGTTAGAATGATTGCTCTTCCGAGCAGAATTTGCCCAGGCTGTTTGATGTAGGGTCCTTGTGATTTAAGAAACACTTCATGGTCAGCACATTCATTTTATTGAAAGCAAAAGAACACTTTGATGTTCCAGCGGATGAGCCAAAAGCGCAAACAACAGAAACAATTAATCTTTGAAGCACTTTGAAGTAACCAGTAAGGCATATTTTCCTCATCCTAAACATAGCCGCCATTGACACGAATAACTTGTCCATTAACCCACTCGCTAGCATCGGTTGCTAAGAACCCAACAACAGGCGCAATGTCCCTGGTCTCACCAAGCCGGCCTAGCGGGCACTGCTCTATGGTCTGCATTATCTGCTCCTCTGTCTTCCCTGCAAAGAACATTTCTGTTGCAATAGGCCCAGGTGCCACGCAATTTGCAGTAGTACCAGTTCCCTTGAGCTCCTTTGCAAGAATTTTTATCATTGTCTCCACTGCTGCCTTTGATGCTGCATATACTCCAAATCCTGGCTTCAATCCACCAATCATTGACGATGATAGCAATATTATTCGGCCCCCCCCACCACGTTTGAGCCGATTTGCTGCTTCTCTGCAGCACAAGAATGCACCCCTGGTGTTGACACTGAAAATGAGGGAAATTTCAAGATTAGTATCACTCGTAAACAAAAGGACATTCCAAGTACACAAAACTCTCATTTTTATAGGATTCGAGGAAGCTCCAAAATGAGTGAAAGTTAGGGTCATTCATGTTGCTTTAAAATGGAAGATGCGAAATGATATTTTATATAGGTGAACATATGGTATGTGACTTTCCTTAATGATGATTGCATTGTATTGACAGATATTTAGATATATTAGTTTAATCACAAATGGAATAACGGAAGCTGCAATACATCCGCTTCAAATTTGACTTAGCGGTAATTAATGCCAGGCTCTGATGGTAATTAAGCAGAGGATTAGGCCCGGGAAAGAACCTAATATGCAAACATTTGGCTTTAAGCAGACTTGTACAAATCGACCACTCAATTTCAACCAAATTAACCAAGAGGGGATTAAATGCAATTTCAAGAACACAACTAGTCAACTCTTGGAGTAGTCACTCCTAAGACATCAACTTGTGGCAAGGTGCCTAAACCAGGTAGGTTAAAAGAAGTTTGCACAAAAGTTATCTTCACATAAAGTATGTTGAAGACGACATTCCTAACCTTGTTACAATAAACAGCAGCAGTCAGGTATAAGCGGCCGTCTCATTTCAAGTCACATATGTAGTGGGTTCTAGCTGAATCATATTGATTTTCCCATATAAAAACTTAGCTACATTTAATTCTAACTTAACCAACAACCATGATTTTTACTCTAACTTAGAAAGGGTTCAACTAAATGGAAGTTTTTGAAGTGGGAATGACGCAGTCCATAAAACTTGCAATTAAGATCACTAGTTATACAAGATGGAATCGTAATTGTGCAGCACAACGACCGTAATTACACTTTTAAAAAGAATCAAAGTTCACCTAACATTTCCTGTGAAAAGAATCTTTTTCCAAGGCAACAACCGAAACAATGAATCTTTGTAAGGAACAATTAAAAGATTATCGACGATAGTTGTGGTCTAGTAGTTTACATTCATTCATACCATGAAGTTATAAGTTCAAATGCTCGACAATATATTTGGTAGAACTAAAAGTACTTCCGAGCTTGTAGGTGTCATAGTAGTAAAGTTTGCTCACAATCCTGTGCAATTTTTCTCTAGTAAAATTGTGGATATCAACCATTCCTTCCCATTTTTTCCAACCAAAAATCCAATGAAAGACTAAAGGAAACAGAGTACATCATGTTGGAAGAAACTCCGTATAATCCCCACCCAGAATAGAAAAAACAAAAAACAAAAAACAAAAGAAGAAGAAAGCTTTGTTGTTATCGATCAATAAGTACCTGAAAGTGGTGTCAAAATCCTCCAAGGAAGTGTTGGCAATAGACGGGTACTTGGTATCCAAAACCCCAGCTGAGTTAACCAAGATATGAGCCTGCGACCCAAAGACCCTCTCAACCTCGTCAAACAGAGACTTTACTTGAGCCGGATCGGAGACGTTGGCTTGGGCAGTGATGGCTCTTGGTTGCTTGCTTTCAAGATGGTGGGAATTGATCTCCTGGGCCACAGCATCTGCCTGGACCTTGCTGGAAGTGTAGTTGACGACAACTCTCGCACCCAGTGACGCCAAGTGGGTTGCTATTGCTTTGCCAATCCCACGGGATGCCCCTGTGACTATGGCAACTCGGTCTTGGAGTGGCATAGAACATGATGATGATGATGATGATGATATGGTTATTGGGCTGGCACCGGTTTCCATGGTTCTGAGTTGGGATGCTGCTATAATGGTGGTGGCTTCACTTCTCTTAGTGCCCAGTTTTGTAACTGGTTCCTCTTGGTTATATGAAAACTCGCATAAACCCTCGCACGTCTCTTATCGTCAACGTCACCTTTAGCATTTGGAAAAATGTTGGGTTGTGCCCCTTTTTCACGATAGTCCCCCCCCCCCCCCCCCCAAAGGAAAGGTATATTAATAATTGTTGAGTAATACATTTCATTTTTATGTAATGAATTATTTTATAATATTTTTTCTTTAAAAAAAGTAGTGATAAATATTAGGAAAAAAAACAAGTGTTTATGTAACACAATTAAGTGAAATATTTATTAAATTATTTTTTAAAAAAGTAATTAGTATATGATATTAAATTTATTAGGTTTCAGAGATTTGAGAAGAAAAGTAGAGCTAAACAAGAAAAAAAAAAAGGAAAATGGCAAAAGAAATTGAGGGTAAGAGAGAAATTAGAGTGAGAATATTTTCTGTTATTTCGTAAACAAATTTTCAGAACCTGTCAAATCTAAACAGGTGGTAAATCGAACTAAACATTGTTTGTTAGTAAAATACACCATGCCTCCCACACACTTTCTACTATATCATTACATAAAGAATCTTTTTCTAATATATCATTTTAAAACTTAGATTGAATTAATGGTCGAATTTAAAAATTCGCAATAAAGAGTTGCTTCACTTGGTCCGGGTCAGAAACATTGGCTTCGATAGCAACTGCTCGAGGATTAGAAGAGAGAGACGAAGCACTGAGCTCAGTTGCCAGGACATCAGCTTGGGTGGGAACTGGAGGCTTCATTGGTGACAACTCTTGCACCAACGGAGTGAAGATGGAAGGCAATGGCACTGCCAATGCCACGTGAAGCTGCAGCTACTATTGCTACTCGGCCATCAAGTGGAGAAGGGAAGTGGGCGGTGCCTCCCCGGCGACTTCGATGGCCATAACGAAGACTTGGCAAGCCTGGAGAAAATGCAGACGGTTTGCTGTATTGGACTTACAGAAGTGATTCGGTTTGGCCGTATCTATAGCTGAAGCTAAATAGGGATATGAAGAAAATTCAACCTGGAACTTTTATAGGCTCACGCGGAATAGGCCCATCAATAAGGTACCATCATTTTCTAACCTTGCATAAGAAAATGGTAAAAAGGGAAGAAATTAGAAAGTTGTTGGCAATTTACTATAACTACAGAAAAAGGCAATGAAGAAACTGATAAGAGCACCCCAAAGGAATAAAGTTGAAATAAAAGCATTAATAGATGCAATCTACATTAATAAACGCCACTCTCAAAATAAAAATGCAATCTGGAGAATTTACTATGGACAATAAACAGTAAAAAAAAAAAGACATGTAGAAGGAAAAGATAGCGTTAGTATGGAGAGTTCTGAACCACGAAGTGATGTGCGAGTGATGCAATAAGGCTATGAAAAAAGAATAGATGAAGACAGTTTCCAACGTACAGAGAGAGAGGATGGAGTCATTACCAGACTTCAATGACAAGGGAAACTAAGAAGTTAAGATGTGCTTGCAGACAGTGTGAATTTGTGTGTCCTCGTCTTCTGAACTTGAGCTTGAATCAATATACTTCATTCCATTTTTCTCGCCAAGAATAATAATCTCTACATAAACAAACACTAGTACGCATTCCTGGACAACAATTGCCCAATTTGATGTCTTTGAAACAAACTTAATCCATGTGTGGCAATCATTATAGACAGGAAGATTCTTCGTTACCTGTAAGGGAATTGTATCAGCCAAAATAAGGAGTCAAAAAGTGATGGCCAACTGCTCACTGTGAACATGTGCAGTTGGGACCTTCTGCCCCTGCCCCTGCTCAGCATCATTTGAAAGGCTATAGCGGTCTTGGATATAACCCATTTCAGCTGCCCTTTCTTTAACATCGGCCAAGTATTCATATATTTGATCTGCAGTGGACAGAGCTGATCATTGACATAGAATGCATGAACCCAGTTCTTAACCTACATCCAGCTACGACCAGGCTCTTTTTTGACACCCCTTTCTTTCATCATTTGCCTAGCCTGATCCATACATTCCCATTTCCCAGCCTCTGCATACATATTGGAGAGAAGAACATAAGTTCCTGAATCTTCTGGTTCCAATTCTAGAAGATGGCAGGCGGCAAACTCTCCAATGTCCATGTTCTTATGAATAATACAAGAACTTAAGAGGGTCCTCCACAACCATGCATCTGGTTTGATTGGCATCTTGTCTATAAATTTTCTTGCATTGATCAGGGACCCATCCCGGCTGAGAAGATCTACCACGCAAGCATAATGTTCAGGCTTAGGCACTAAGCCATGCTCCTTACTCATGGACTCAAAGTAGCCAAGACCCTTAGTAACCAAACCAACATGACTACAGGCAGATAATACTCCCATAAAGGTTACATGGTTTGGTGTCCCACCAACTTGTTTCATCTCCTCGAAAAGATTGACTGCTTCATTACCACATCCATGTTGGGAAAAGCCTGTGATCATGGCATTCCAAGAAATCTCATTTTTTTCAGGCATTTCATAAAACTCCCTCTTAGCATCATCAATGATACCACACTTTGCATACAATGTGATTAATGCATTGGAAACTTCAATTTCTAAATCAAAAGCCTTTTTGATAACCGTGGCATGAATCTGCTTCCCTAGCTTTATGTTCGCCATATTGGCAGCAGCACTAACTGCAGAGCTGAAGGTGAATAAACTGGCTTCTAAACTATCTCTATTCATTTGAGCAAAGACCTTCAGCGCCTCCTCACAGCATCCACCCTGTGCAAATCCTGATATTAACCCATTCCATGATACACTATCTTTAGCATCAAGTCTTTCAAATGCCAAATATGCTTCTCCAATTTTCCCACATCTAGCGTAAAGGATAACAAGTGCACCAATTGAAAGATTGTCTGAATAACCCAACACATAAGTTTGGGCATGAATTTGCTGTCCTTGTTTCAGGGCTTGAATGCCAGCACATGCACTGATTGCACTCGAATAACCAATGTTATCTGATTGGATCCCTCTGGTTTGCATTTCTTGAAAGAGTTTAAGAGCTTCATCAAACAGATCATGCTTTGTGTACCCTGCAATCATTGCTGTCCATGAAACAACATCTCTGTCAGGGAGTCTTCTAAGAATTCCAAGGGCAACATCCAATTTTCCGAGCTTAGCGTACATATCAATAAGCACACTACAAACATACATGTTAAATTGAAAGCCACTTTTTATGACCTGAGCATGGATCTGCTCTCCTAAATCAAGAGCTCCCCATGAGGTACAAGTCCTTACAATACTTGGGTAAGTGAACTGGTCAGGCATCAAGCCTTCAATCTGCATTTCTCTAAATATACTGTATGACTCACTTAAATTATCCAACTGCCCATAAGCCACAAGCAATACATTCCATAAAACCACATTTTCTGTGTTTGTTGTAAGAAAAAGTTTACGTGCTGTTTTCATATCAGAACAATTCACATAAAGATCAAGCAGGGAGCCTTCAATAATAATATCGTTATACATTCCTGCTTTTATCACATAACCGTGAAGTTTTTCTCCCATGCAATAAGCCCCAGTTGATGCACAAGCACGTAAGAGACAGGCAATAGTAACACAATCTGGTTTCAAGCAATCAAGCTGCATTATCTCAAATAATTCCAAGGCCTTTTCACTGAATCCCTGCTGTGCTAGCCCAGAGATCAGTGAGTTGTATGAAACTTCATCCTTGCACCACATTTTGCTGAATACCAGTCCAGCAGATATGAAGTTGTTCAAACGGGAATACAATGTAACAAGAGCATTGCACACATATGTTTCCATAGAAAATC
This sequence comes from Ceriops zippeliana, assembly GCA_037897445.1. Lineage (NCBI taxonomy): Eukaryota > Viridiplantae > Streptophyta > Magnoliopsida > Malpighiales > Rhizophoraceae > Ceriops > Ceriops zippeliana. Next base: position 1,573,068 of record JBAPLH010000057.1, read on the forward strand.
CCCACTTGAAAATTAGGGCATGAAGCTGCTCCCCCACATCAAATAACTTTATTTTGGTGCAGGCACTTAACACACTTGAGAATACATAAGGCCTCAGAAAAGTTCCAGATGTATGCATTTCGCAGAACAGACGAACTGCATCTTCTTCAGATCCATTATGGGAGAAGCCAGAAATCATAGCCACCCAAGAAAAATTATCCTTAAAAAGTAACCTATCAAAAACCTGTCTAGCAGAAGATAAGAACCCATTTTTGGCATAAGAATCAATCAAGGGGTTACAGGCAATTGGACTAGTTTCATAACCATGATGAATAATCTTAGCATGGATCTGCTCAACATAGCAAAAGGCAGCTTGAGCGCTACCGCAAGCCCTTAAAACATTAGCAAATGTAACATCGTTGGGATTTACAATTTCCTCCACCATTTGGTGAAAGAACTCCAAAGCTCTACTGCTCATTTTCTTTGCTACAAAACCTAATAACACCTTATTCCAAAGAAGCACATTTCTGTTTGGCATATCCTCAAGAACCTTAACTACACTATCCAAATCACCTACTGCAAAATAGATATCAATAAGTTCATCACACAAAACACTTTCTCCACTAAATCCCACTTTACAAATCTTGCCATGAATCTTCTTGAATTCTAGAAAAGACCCAAACTTCAAAGAATATTCCAAGAGCCGCAGATATGATTGACAATTCTCGATAATTTTACGCTCTTCTATTAAGTGCATGGATCCAATTCCGTTCGAATCCTCTTCATTCACTTGGCTACGACTTTCGTCGAATGGAAAATCAGCTAATCTGAATCTGCTTAAATACCTATCAAACCGCTGCAGAATATAAAACCGACAAGAACTTTCATTCAAAAACAAGAATAAGAACAAGCAGCTTTAAAAGGGGCCGCAGTAAAGACAATAAAAAAAAAAAAAAAAACGGATGTTGCTTTGGGTTGTACCTTCCCGGGGTTTTGGGAGGGTTTTAGAGGCAACTGTGGTCGGACTTTATATAGGAAGCGAAAAAGGTTGGATTTTGAGATTGACCCACGAAGGGAAATCGGATTCATGGGTCCGTCCTTGGAGTTAAGGAGCGAGCACTGACGTTTCAAACTGGAAGGAAGATTTAAAAAGATGCAGTGATTATTGATCACTCTTATTATATAAAAGTGAACAAAGATACCGAGTCATTATAACTATTAATTGGTTGCAGTGGACTATGATTACAATGTATGCCAAAAAAAAAATGTAATTAATAGTTATGATTGGTCAATCATGTTTTGATATAATCCAATAATGATATAGCTGACTAATGAATAAACTTTCATTCTTGATTTTCACATTTCTTGCAATTATGTCTCTCGTGTATCCTTGCATTCGTGGCAGTAATTGCAGTAAGGATTACAGTTCGTACATGGTGACACCATTGTTGTTGTAGAACTAAAATATTTGATGGTGAGCATGTGTTCACGTTTTTGCCTTTTGGTGTAATTATGTCAGTCTATATTTGTTCATTTATGGTTCTCTTATTTTATTTTATTTCGTTCCTCTTCTGGGTGGCACCACGGAGTTTGAAGAAAGGGAACGGTAATAACTATAATTACAGTCAGAATGAAGAGGACGATGCGGTTTGAGAAACTCTAGGAAGGGTATGGAGGTGAATCAGGACAGTGCATTGAGTTTGTGTACCAAAAAGGTTCTATTGGCATGCCAAAGCTTACAAGCTTTGTTTATAAATTTTCCTTTAACATCTAGGTGGAACCTTACAAGAACTGAAGGTGCGCCACTAACCTGATGTTGATATACTATTTCAGATAATTTTCTGGGTCTTTGCCTTATTGGATCGATTCCGAGCCATTGTGTCCAACCAAATATGGGGATGAAATTTAGTCCATGCCATTGGAAGGGTCATTATACCTAGCCTCTTTCTCTTTAGCTAAGCTCTTTTTCAGGGCCATTCTTCTTCCTCCGGCTGCAGTCATGTTCCTTTCGTTTGCCAGGAAACTTGATTGTTTTTGCCAGATCCCATTATATTTTCAAAATTCCATTGGGTTGTCGACAGAATAATTCAAAATTGAAACTAGATATTTCAGGCCATAGGTTTCTGTTTACTATCAACTTTCATCGCATCTATGAGGATGGGCTCTAACACACCGTAATAAGTAGTTTGAATTCCTCTTGCACCCACAATGCCCACTAAAGTTGCACTATTACATCCAAAGTCAGTTCAAATGCAGCTATAGGTAGTTTTTCCGCATGCTTCCTTCATTTTACGGTATAACTAGCTTTGAGCTTTCCAAAAATGTATTGTTCCATGGTGAAGTTCTTGTCTCCTTTGCTTTTATGGAACGCCTCAATCAAAAAGGAGTGTTTTCAGTGATATGGATTGGGATCGAGAAGGTGACAGGGATTTTGAGCTTATGCCTCCTCCAGGAAGTCATAAAAAGAGACACTTATGTTCCTTCTGATGTTGAACTATTCATTGATCCAAATGAACCTTAGCCACCGCGTCTGCCATCAGGTTTTATTTGTGCTTCAGTATTATACTGGTTTTGTGATCAACTAGGAGTTGATCAATCCTACCATGAAAGCCCCAGTTGGTTTGTTAACCATTTTAATGACTGGTTATTTAGGTGTCCTTTGGAGACGCGATTGCCTGTGATAACGAAAATGTAACTACTTCGACCCTTTCCGCATCTCTGGAGACATATTCAATTTTGCCTGTGATCCACCAAATCGTATTCTCAAAAAGGGGGATTAAAACTTCACAAATGGTAATCTCATTAGTTTATCATTCATTTTTGTGTTTTTTGTTTTTGGAAAATGTGCCCAAAAGAAGGAAATAAAAGGTTAAATTATGATCCACGAATGAACCTATTTTGCTAGAAAGATTCTCAAGTTTTTTCATAAATGGAAACTGCTGGAGCTGCACTTTGATCCTAACAGAATTCAATGCCTGCCTTGCGTTACCCTGTGCTCATCTTTACATTGTGGGCTGTCCATATCTGCCATTATCCTTGTCCGGCGGCCTCCAACTCTTGTCATCCATCAATGAAATAGATGGTTATACAATGTTTGTTCAATGTAGATGGTCTCTACTGCAACAAAACTCCCCACCTCATTTAATCTCTCTTACAGATGGATTCCACTAAACGATTTATGGCGACTTTGATGAAATCTTTCTGTTGGGAGCACTGACTCGCCATCACCATAGGGGTATTTATTGACAAAAAAATTTTAATGCCAATTAAATTAATATCATCCAAATGAAATACGACGAGCTAACAATGACGAGTACACCCACAATGTTAGTCGCATAATAAGATTATTCACAAACAAATTGAAAACAAAGCATGCGGTGGAGAAAATAAGATTGTATGCAATGTGTACCGGTTGAGAAATTTGACCAGTTGGTTCTGTTTTCTGTTCTGTTCTGTGGCATTTGTCCCCACCCCGTCGGTCAGGTGGAAAAGAAAAGGAAAAATACAAAAAGAGAGCGGGAATTTAAATCATCCAAATTTTGGTCCCAAACAATTGGAGGTGAGGCGAGAACGATTTTTTTTTTTTTATCTTTTTTTTTGTCAAAGTGACGAAACTAGCCTCAACAAACAAACAACTTAGTTTCATCCAAATCTAAATTAAATTGCACCCCACCAATGCAAATAACGAGAGAATGAGCTTTTCCATTCAAATATTAATTATCCGAGGACAAGCTTTTATTGTTTTTTTTTTTTTTTAAAAAGGATTATATGTCAAGAAATTTCATTGGTATACTTGACTCCAAACAAATCTACTCAAATAATATCTTTAATATCTAGTAATTTTATTTGATTGATTGAAATGGTATTTATATATAAGGAGAAAGAAAGGACAATGGGAAAGGCTTTTTGTTTTACAGATAATTAATATTTAATAGCAAATGACATGTAACTTATAATTAGTAAGAAAAAAATTAGAGTTTTGATAATTAATAAAATTCTTTAAAATATTATATAAATACTTGTCCTTTCTGCTATTATTTAAATCTACTTTAAAAAGAAGATTAAATCAAGTAGATTATGTAAAATGATTTTTGTTTATTTTAGTAATTAATTTGTATCAATGTATTAAAATATATATGTAACAACACTAATATAATTTTTATTTCATATATTACATAAATTAAAAAAAATACAAATTAAATAGTAAAAAATTAGATAAAATATAAGATTTATAGTCGATAAATAAAGCATTAATGAACTTAGTAAATTCGGTGAACCTATTAATATTTCTAAGTTTAATTTTAAAAAATAAGTGAACAAACAAATCCAAATAATAATTAACAAAAAAAGGAAACAAACCATTTTCCGAAGGGTACAATCGTCCAAGTAGACATCGATGAGGTGGGGCCCACTAACTGGAGGGATAGCGGCGGCATTTTGGAGAAAGATTTTGAATTCCAACATACACTTTTTTACTACAGGTAAGAAGATATAGAAAAAGAAGCTAACAAAAAAAGAAAAAGGATTTCCCATGAATTGATACACTTTAATTAATGGCTATGGAGGAAACCCAGAAGCCAAAATTCATGTAATTCCTTGAAAGACAGGAGAAAACCCTAAAACTCCCACCACGAAAGAAACAAAAAAAGAGTTGCTTTAGCACCCCAAAGGCCCAACCTTTCCTTTGGCTTCTCAACATTTTCCCAATTCATTCATTTCTTTTCCTTTTCTGTTTCAATTCCTGATTGCAATGGGATCCTATATTTCTTGATATGTGCGTGTGACAATCGATAACAGGGAGTGAACAGAAGTATAATCCTCAAAAATAAGAAGAAGAAGCAGCAGTAGAAGATAAAAAGGTGCGTTGGCGTGCTTTATACAGGTAGGTTTGTGTTATTAGGTCCTCTGATTTTGATCTTTTAAGTCATTTTTATTCATGCATTTTGATCCCTGAGGCCAAATCTGAGCTGCCCATTTGCCTCCTCTGAGTTCTTTGCTCCTGTGCATTGAAAAGTTTCAGCCTTTACAAATGTTATTGTTTTGATACTTATAAAGTTTTGATCTTTTATGATTTTTTGGTGTCAAATGTTTTGAGTATTAGATCATAGATTCGACTAGATATAGGTTGTCAAGAAACCCATTTGCTTATTTGAAACTTTGTTATTGTGAATTTGCTCAAGGTTGCAAGTTGCATTCAGATTGAACTAATGTTCTTTAATTTTGACTTTAAACTTGAATCTTCTTATAGACTAATCAATGAAAAGAGACTTCCTTTCATGTTTGGCCTTCAAGTACATGTTAAAAAGGAAAATAAATGAACTTGGGAGATCTTTGATGTTTCATTGGATTGGAACTTGAGAAAGAGCGAACCTTTTAGCCTTTCATTAGAAATGCCATTGCATATATTGTTTTTTGCCTTTTATTAAGTTGACCAGTAACATGATGTAGTGGCTTTTCAGAGAATTCATTAAATTATGTCATTTTTGGCTTTTTGTTTATTTGTTTCAGATTAACAATGGGTAGAAATCTTGGTCCTGTACTTCGTAGAGAGTTGTCAAATCTTGACAAAGACGCTGAAAGTCGTAAATCAGCAATGAAGGCACTCAAATCATATGTGAAAGATTTGGATTCTAAGGCAATCCCATTATTTCTTGCTCAAGTTTCTGAAACCAAAGAAACAGGTTCCTTGTCTGGGGAATACACAATTTCACTGTACGAAGTTCTTGCCCGTGTCCATGGAGTTAACATTGTTCCTCAGATTGATAGCATCATGACGACCATTATCAAGACTTTAGCCTCAAGTGCAGGGTCTTTCCCTCTTCAACAAGCATGCTCTAAGGTGGTGCCAGCAATTGCAAGATATGGCATTGACCCCACGACCTCAGAGGATAAGAAAAGGCACATAATCCACTCCCTTTGCAAGCCTCTTTCAGATGCTCTCTTAGGTTCTCAAGAGAGCCTCACTGTGGGGGCTGCCCTTTGCTTAAAGGCTCTCGTGGACTCTGATAATTGGCGGTTTGCTTCAGATGAGATGGTGAATAGAGTATGCCAGAATGTGGCTGTCGCATTGGAGGAGAAGTCCACCCAAATTAATTCACACATGACACTGGTTATGTCTTTGGCAAAGCATAATGCTTTAATTGTTGAAGCATATGCAAGATTGTTGATTCAGTCTGGCTTACGCATCTTGAATGCCGGGGTGGCAGAGGGAAATTCTCAGAAACGGTTGTCAGCTATTCAGATGGTGAATTTTCTGATGAAGTGTTTGGATCATAGGAGCATATTATCAGAGCTTGACTTGATAACTGGGGAGATGGAGAAATGCCAGACAGATCAGATGGCATATGTGAGTGGGGCTGCTTTTGAAGCTTTACAGACTGCCAAGAGAATAGCTATGGACAAAGGCTCAAAAGTTGAGAAGAGTTGTGGTTCAATTACAGGGTCAAATTTTCGTAGAAGTGGGCATAGAGGAAGGAATTTTTCCAGGGCCAGTGATCAGTCTCCGGCTACTCTATCACCTGAATCACAGACACTTGACTCCTTTTTGGGATATGATCCATCTGTTGAGTCACCTATTTCAACAGCTCAGGTTTCTCCCAATACAGAGTATGACTGCAGGAGTGTGAACCGAAAGCTCTGGAGCTTTGAGAATGGAGGCGTAGATGTATCCCTTAAGGATGGCCTGTTTCCACAGATGGTGCAGGCAAGTCCCATGAACAAAGCATTTGCTGATCAATTAGAGGACTATGAAAATGGAGGGGATTACACAGAAGAATTTTCTGGGTTCTCGCATAGAAGTCCTGGAACTGAACAGCTTAGAAGCACCACTCCAAGTCCCCAGGTAGTCCACTGACATATTTTTGCATCAATTGTTTGCTTAACTTTCTTCACCCTAAAGTAAACAAAGTGGAGTAAATAAAGGGAACACAAGAAAAATTGAAAACCATTCAATTTCTTGTTATAGATAAGAGATGGTGCTTGATAAGCAGTTTCATAGATCAATCCAACTTTCACTCTTGTGAAATCAATATTTTTCCTCCCCCTGACCTTGAGAGTAATCCTAAATTCTCACATATAAAGCTTGACAACACTGAAACAATGACCAGGCATTTGGAGGCTGGAACTCATCTACGTACTTTTTAAGTTAAGGGTCATTTGATAGGACTTTTCTATTTGCCCTTCCCAATAACTTCTCTCTTTTCATGGTTGATGTTTTTCAACCCTTCCAGTAGCAGGCTAGTAGCCTTGTCTCTGTCACACTAGTTGCAGCTGAGAATCTGTTACTGCGATGTAATAATCTTCCCATTTGTCTCATTCCAGTTGATGTAGATTGCTAGCAAATGTTCCATAACTGAGATCTTTATTTGTTTGTGCTTCAGAGGTCTCACTCCTATATAGATGTTGGTAATGCTAATATCTTCACTACTCCAAGGAAACTTATGCGCTGCCTTCAGGATCCTCATGATGTTAATTCTGAATTTTCTGAGAAGCAAAGCAGAAGGCTTGACAGCTCGTGCTCAACCAAATTTGATTATAGCCCAGCTATGAAGTTCAGCCGAAATGGTTTCCACAACAACAAAAGTTACGAGGTCAGGAATAATGGGAACTCATGTGCTGGCGGTGATCAATATGAATTTGCTTCTGAATCAGTATCATCAACTGATGACATTATAGTCAACGATGGTGTGCAAGTTTCTCCTGATATGTTTTGTGGAAATAACAGTGGGTCTCCTAACAATTGCATTGAAAAGAGCCACTGGAAGACTTCTTCCAGGATTATTGCTGTCCTCCTTTTTGTTCTACTTGCAATTTTCACCTCCTTAATGGGGAATGGTAATGTGGACGGAGGCCCACGTCTTGTTCCAACTTAGTTCAGTCATTGTCTTATCTTCTATTTATACTCTGATATGTCACTGCAAGAATCATATGTTTCTCTGTAACAAATTTCCTGGTATTCCAGCCCTTTCTAGTAGGTTTTTTTTAACGTGGCTAGACATTATTTTCAGTAACGAGCATGCTTCTTTTTGTTATCTTAACTGAATATTGAGGTTAAAGTCTATTCTTCTAATGAGGGAACTGAGCATAAAGAGAACAGTACATTTCTCATTGTAGGCGTATGGATTATGAAATATTATGATCTCATTAGTCACTACAAACAAGCATGAAAAATTATATCATAAGTATCTATCTGGTTCTATCTTTTGCATAGGATCAAACAAAAACAGAAAGGTTCCCCAAAACCACCGGAGTTACAGATTTGGGTTAAGCAAATGCTGCCCACCTTTCCACACATCTTTGGGACTTAGAATTACGGGTTTGAGGATGGCTGATTGGCCAACGCATATGTAGGAATACTTGCCATAGCTTTTATAGTCTGATCCAGGACTAAACATGTATAGTTCATTGAACCCTTCTCTTCCTATAATCATCGAGTTCCTTCTTCCCTGTTTAATGATCAACAGACAAAAAAAAAAAGTCCTTATTTCATTATATTGAAATTGCAGCAAAGAAAGTACAGCTGGCTGCATATAATTATAAATATTGCTGAGCAACGCTTTTGAAGCTTTTTATAGGAAAATAAGAAGCATCAAAGTCAAGAACCTAGCATTTCGGATAATAGTGCTAGATTAACCAAATTATGGTCGTATTGATTTTGGATTTACCAGAAAGTTGTAGCCTTAAGGCAGCTGTATCAGAGAAAAGAGAGAGGAATGCAGAAAAAGTGGATAATGAAAGTACTCTGTCAATAACTGTGAAGTCCTGTGGTGCGCTGGTGTAAATCCTGCACATTTGCTCTGTTAGATTCTTATAATTATCATCTTCTTCACCCTCTGTTTCTTCCATACAATCGGCTTGCCGAGCTCTTGCTTCATCAGCATTTTTCTGATTTCTCAAACCCCAGCCACAGGCTCGGCCAGAGGCCAATGCATTTTCTTGATCAAGACCAGGAGGAACTATGCTAAAGTTTGACATCAACATGTGACCGGTAAAGAAATTTGATCTTTCTAATCCACATGCAAATGTAGCCTCTGGTGTGCTTACCGTTAAATGGCTAATAAGAGACCCTGTAAACCTGATTGGTAAAGTTTTTATGTTTGAGACCACAAGTTCTGAGCTTAAGGTGTCTTCTCGGAGACTTACAATGTATCTTACATCAACCATGCCGTTTGGATCAGTGCTTCTAAGTTCAACCTGCATTGCTCAAGTTCATTGTTGGACGTGTATATCAAATGCAAGCACCCCAAAAAAAAAAAAATCTCAAGTGAAAAGACATGGGATAGAACTAAATAATATTCGTATAGGAACAGAATTAAGAGAAATTTTGGTAGGTGAACTTGTGAAACATTTTTGCTGAGTTTCAACGAATAGTTCTCGGGTTCAAGTAGTATTGTTTCAATTTGACCGTATATAAACAGTTTCCACACCAGCTTCTAATATTGTGCATCAATAACTATGTCTCTCTTTTACTTTCTCATAGATTATCCTTTGCAGGCAAATCCAATAGATAACTAATAGAAAAGAATCCAATTTTTCGTTATGTACAATTTTAGGTCCATGATATATCGTGGACAAACCTGAACAGCGTCTTGAGACCGTCCTCTAATGTCATCAATACACCAGTTACTTGGAGACCATAGAGTTTCACCATCACTTTCAAAGTCGAAGACCGGGTACACCCCTCCTTTTATCACAGCATTTCCATCCTTTCCCTCCAAGACTGATGTTTGCAGCAACTCAAGTGAGCCTCCATGCCACATGAGAGGCTTATATGATGTGATTAAGCCACTCGGCAGCATCAAACTGGCAGTGCTTCCGTTAGCCAATGCCAACTTGACAATGCAAATGTCACCAAGACCCTCAAAGGTGACACCATGGCCACCGAATTCTTCCTCCAAATATTCCAAGTTGAGGGGCTTATATGGGATTGAGGCCACTGAGGGAACTGGGAATCTTCTCTTCTTGCTACTGTAGTGAAGAGAACTAGAGGAAAAGAAAGACTGTAGAGAAAATCGATGTCCCGTTTTGGAACTTGTGGAGGAATTAGGTATAAAGTTTGGTGGAAAGAGCAAGCTGAAACCCATGATTATGCTTCTTTGAAATTATGAATTACATGACGTTGTGCACAAATAAGCAGATGATGGAACTACATGCTTCTTTACACACAATAGAGGGGGAGAGAGTGGAGTTCCAGGACCCACTTATCCATGCTTGTCAGCTTGTTCGTGTTGGTTGGTTCTAATTGAAAGCTACATTGATATTTTGAGGTATCTTTTGATTTGCTTCCCCTCCTGTACATTTTGGCAAATTCATTTTCTTCTACTGCTATATAGAATACCAGGTCCTTGGCCAACCATTCAATCTTTATCCTTTCGAGTAATGTAAATGAATTACCTCATTTTGGTTAGACTTCCTTGTGACTTTTCTTCCTCCTTGTTTTGTAATTTTGTTCCTGTTTTTTGTGACACAGTTTGGCTCGCTACTTCTTTTATAACGTCCAAAAAGGCCAAAGATACTAATCTTCTTTCCAGTTCGACTCATTTACTTCTGAAATGTAATTTTCACTCATTGTTTATGGCACAACTTGTTTTACTCACCATTTCATATCATCTAATGTTGTAGTCAAGGCCTTTCTTTTTTTGTTTTTTGTTTTTGTTTTTTGAAGCATAGTTGTCCCTATGAAAAATGCATTATATTATAATAATTTTACAGTAATACTAAGACTCACTTTTAAAGGACGTGGGGACTCTTACACTGTGAAATATAAGAAAAAGTCAAATGCAATTAACCTTGTCATTTTTTTTTTCACAAAGAGACTAAAGTAGAAATGAAATATGATGGCATGCCCTTGTGTAGACTAAGATATTAAATACTTATTTTGTAAAGAACAAACCAACTTCCAGCAACAAGCCAAAATTTTTGAAGGAAAAATAAAAGGGATTCTGAACTTCATAAACCGAAAATGAAATAAAAAGGAAAAAAGGATGCTGGATTTCACTATAAACAGATGTAATTACAGATTATCATGCTCAATAATCTGTGCTCCCCTCCATTCTTCACCAGGTGCCACAACAACGGGCGCCAGCATTGCTGCCGGACCAGTGCAGACAAAATACTCCTTACCATACTTCTCTGCCAAGGATCCAGGGCTCGATATATAAATGTCTTCAAATCCCATCCTTATCACCCTAAAGAATAGCTCACGTCCCTGAAATAGACCGGAGATTATCAATACACGATCTATAAGTAATATAGAGCTTCTCCAGTTCTAGATGATCGATTGACTTGATGTGTCTAATAAACTCTTTGCAGACTAACTATGACATTCTGTTTGCATATGTCAAAGGGTGTCCCAGTGCTGGAGTCTCCCACGGAAGAGTTAGATATCTGCAAACCTTATCATTATACCAAGGCTCACCCTTCATTCTGCGTGCATATGTGCAAAACTAAAGGTATATTGGGGCTAAGAATGTACCAATGTTCCAACAAAACAAACAAGTATATTTGTAAAATCATTTTAGTTGGGTTCAAAACACTTGTAAGTGGAATACTAACAGCAAACTTATACCTGATCCAATGTTTCATATTTTGAAGGTGGGGTGTGATAAACTCCCTTTAATCTCTCTTCTGGTGGAGCAGCGTAGACCCTACTAAGCTTATGCTTCAAGATTGTGAAGGGAACATCCTGCACTCTCCATGAGCCTGGTTTCTCTTCAGGCTCAAAACCAAAATCAAACAGTCCAGGGGATTCAGTTTTCATTGCTTCAGCTGGTGACAAGATTTCAAAAGGCGAAGACAAAGGAGGGTATGTGCAGTAAGAACACATACGCAGCCCTTCAATCGCGGCCTTTCCACGCCTTTTGAACTTCAGATGACTTAGTATAGCACTAGTTAGAGTCACGGCTTTCCTGCCATTGTTCTTTACTATAGCTGCTGTTGCCACGCTCACTGGATAAAGTGTAACAACGTAAGCTATGTCAAGAGTTCCATTGCTGCTGCTCAATTCAACCTGCAACAAACCAATGAAACAAGCATCAAATTTAGTTAATGCAGAGGACGACCTTCAGGGCCAGAAGGGCTTCAATGGCTTGAATTAAAGATAAGCAATTAAGCAAAGTACCTGAAGGGCATCAATGGAATCAGAATCAACATCACTCACAATCCACTCAGAACCAGAGAGCAGTGACCCTTTTGAACCAGCTTCAGAGGCATCATTGACAATCAAACCAATGCCACCCTTAGCTTTACTAGACTCCTTTCCAGTCCCAGGAACTGTGAAAAGTATTTCCTCAAAACCATCATCCTTCCAATACACTTTTGGCTTGTACGAGGTTATAAGGGCATCAGGTATCTGCAGCCTTAAGGAGCTTCCATTCCTTACTGTAAGCTCAACAACTGGGATGTTATTGGATTCCAAGAATTTGATGCCTTTCCTGCCGAACTTCTCATCCAGGGTCTCTGGAGTGGAAAGGGTAGTGGTGGCTGTTGTTAATGAAGTTGCTTTGATTATGCTTGATTTGGGAAGAGATAAGGAAAGAAGTGAAGCCATGGAAGAGCAGATACTTCTAACCATCTTCCACAGTGCTACAAGTTTGCTATCTTTGATGATGCTTTGTTTGGATTTGTATTTTGGCTTTATACTATGCACTTTTTATTTTATTTTTTTTATTTTTGGATGCTATTCCCCTGACGGTCCTAATTTTCCATACGGGGTAAACCACAAAATGAGTGACAATGCAGGCCGATTCCAAGGTTTTCAGAACCGTGCCAAACCACCACCGGTTCGACCAGAAAAATTGAGAATCGGCTCAAATTTGATCCAATTAATTTTATAAAAAAAAAAAGAAATAATTTTTTATGCACATCTTCGCACGCACTCACACTCTCCCCCCCCCCCTCCCCCCGGGGGTCACGAACACGCTTGCCGTGACTAAACTTTTGTTCTTGCTTGGCTGCAGACATACAATGGACATTGGTAGTGCTGTGACGAATGGTCTTCTTCTGAGGTTAAGGTGAATTGAAGTGTGCAGGTGGCTTTTTGACCAAAAGAGAGAAATCAAATCAAAATTCTACCTAATTCTTGCAAAAAATAGTTGCCTCAGAACATTTTATTCAAGGGTTCATCATTTTTGTTTTTTTTTTTTTTTTTTTTTTTGTGTGGGGGGGGGGGGAGGTGGCATGCGATATCCACTATCACATGGTGGTTTTCATGCAATAAAAATATATAGTATTATCTCATAGACAATTACTTTAAAATATTTTTAAAATGTATTTATTTGTGATCATTTTAGTCTAACAAGATAGAGAAGGGTCATAGGCCACGCCATTTGGGGGAACAGCAGGAAACGCTCACATGACTATACTTTTCAATAAGGAAAAAAGAAAGAAAGAAAGAAAGAAAAAAAAAAACTTACATATGCATATATTAAAGTAATATTAGTGTATTGCCATACATAAAAGAAATTTTTTTTCTTCCAAATTTAAATTATTGTCGACATCCACCAGAAAGAGTCAGATATGACATTATGATATTATAATTCATCCTCGTTTTACATGACATTTATGTGAAAAAGATTGCTAGATTAGTTTTTTTTTTTATTTTGACATATTTTCAATAAATAAAACAATAAGGAGTTGTTGGGTCGATTCACAAACAGGTAAAGACTCAAGCTTTTATTTAGCAACTTAACGTTTTGACGGAATTTTATTTAGTACTTAATTAATTGGTTCATTGGATGAGATGTTTGGTTACTCTGAAACCGAACAAGAAAAATTGATCTTTCAATATAATGGGAGGTATCAACCAATAAATTATAATTTAATATTATTAGAGTCGTTTTGAAAATTAAAATTTTTAAATTCAATTTTCACTTCAACATCAATTGACAAAAAAAAAATAAAAATAAAAATAAAAAATATATATATATATAAAAGTGGAGTCACAAAACACATGCTTACTAAGATTTGTTGTTGTGTGAATGAAGAATCTAATGGTATCTTAAGCTAAATTTGGAGAGAATATAGCTTTTTTTTTCCTTTTTTTAAAAAAATTATTATCATTATGGATTGACTGAAAGAGACAAAGAAGAAAAGACTTAAAAAAAAAGTTATTTATTCAAATGCTAAACATCGATTAGAAGGAATAATAAATAAATAAATAAACAAGAGCAGCAAGTCACATTACTTTTGGCAACAGGTAAATGTAGACAAATGGTGGATAATAAAATTTCATTTGATTTTCTTGTAATTAGGAGAAATTGGTGAGGTGCAAGTATGGTTAAGCTTTTTAATACGAATTTATTATTAGTAATAGTTGTTGGGTCCATCATACTTATTTAGCCATTAATCACGCCAGTGGATAGGCTCTAAATATCACATCAAAATTTAAGTCATATTTGAGAAGAAAATTCAAACTTAGCATGGTCTCAATTTATCTAAAAGGTCACTCTATATATTAATAAAGATTTTATTAAATTATAAGTTATATAATAATAATTTAATAAAAAATAAAAAATATTGATATACAAATAAATATTCAATTTCAAATTTTATATTGATATTATCTATATTTTAAATTTAACATAGCATATAAATTTGATTAGTATTCACATAAGAATTTTTATATAATTAAATAAAGATATTATTATATTTTACTTAAATTCAAGAAACGATTTATATCCTAATAATACCTCTAGTTTAAAAAAAGAAAAATAAGTATTTTACCCAAACTCTTGCATTTACATATACTTTTTTTAGTGCCCGCATAAATTATACATATAAAAGATTATATAATTTTATAAGTCTTTGTCCTTTTATTATCATAGTCTTTATTTTGCAAAATTTCATGTTAATATATTAAATAAATTTTTTTATTAGGCTCAAAATTTAATTATTTATATTAAAATTAAGATATTCACCAAAAAATTACTTCATTTAATTTTTTATCAATGAATAAATTGTAATTTAATATTTGTTTGCCTATAAATACACACACACACACGGAGCTAAAGATAAAAGTAAAAATACTTATTTATCTAATTTTTTTAAAATTAAATTTATAAATATTTTTAAAAACATAATTATCAATAATAATAATAAATAAATATTTATATTTAAAAATATAGTGTAATTTTATCTAAAAGTAAGTAATTTTATTTTTTTATTTTTAATAAAAAAATTAATTTTATCGAGCACATTAAAATTTTTTTAATTAGATTTATTTTATTTTTAAATCCATATTATATAATAATTATTTAAATATTATATCATATATACGTTATCAAATTTAATAATATAACTTAAATTTTAATTTTTTATTAAAAAATTTATACAATAAAAATATAATATTTAATATTAATTTTTTTTAATTTTTTTAAAAAATTTAAATTTATACTATATTAACAAATTTAATGATAAATGATAAAAAATATATATTTATCATGTGATATATAATTATCACATAATTATATTTAATTAAAAATATTGAATGTCAATTAAATTTAATGTTAATGTCGTAGTCAAATTTTAAAAAATAAATAAAAGACAAGAATTCATAAAAAATTGAGTTCAAAACAATTAATTATCCAAAAATATGTTTTTTTTTTGTCAAGAGACATTTAAATAATTTTAAAATTAAAATTTTATTTAAAAAAAGAAATATAAAATTTATAAAAATAATTTTTTTTTATTATATAACTTATTTATGTCTAGGTTATTACAAAGCCACACCTTCATGTTCCATGTCTTACGAGGAAAATTCAACAAAATACAAAACTAGTAGTTATTAGTTAGATGTATAATCTGACGTTCAAAATAAAGGTTAGATAAAGTTTAGAGAGAGAAGGGGAGAGGAAAAGAATTTTAAAGAAAATAAAAACTTTTTGGTGTGAGAAAAAAAAAAAAAAAAAAAAAAAAAACTCTCTCTCGCACACACATATCCACCCGATACAACACCACCAACAAAGACGAGCAGCACCATTTTCACCACCACCACCACCACCACACCATCACCATTGCAAACCCAAAACGCAAGACCTCAAAGCACAAAACGACTGTACTGAATCTCTCTATCTCTCGCCTGATAAACAACAGTAGCAACAAGAACAAAAGAATCTGTCTACTGTCAAGCAATCTGTCAAACCAAAAAAGGGAAGAAAAAAAAAAAAAGGCAGCTTAGCAATCTTTAAGGAAAGGTACGAAAACGACACATCGTGTGGATCGAGAAACGCGATCTAGAGCAACAATCGGGTGTCGTTTTTCTTCAAGCTCCGATCTTTGTGGCTCTATACAGGCGAACGGATCGATCTTTGGTTGCCTTTCTTTCTCTTTTCTCCTAATTTTTTTGATCTTTCTTGATTTTGATTGTGTTTGTAGTGTTGTTAGTGTTGGTTGCTTTGATGATCGGTTTTTGATGTTTCCTTTGATGATCGGATTGGATGATGTTTGGGTAGTTGATTATGGAGTCTGTGTTGGTTTTGTTTCTTTTCTTTTTTGGGTTTTTTAAGATTTTCTTTTTCTTGTAAAAAGTTTTTTGTTATGGATATTGCTTGATTGGTAAAAATTTGTCTGTTGACTTGATTTTGATCTTTTAAAAGCGGTGGCTGATTGAAAATGGGATAAAGGAGCTTTTTTTCTTTTTGGTCAAAATGGAAGAAGCAAATGTATGTATTCATGTGCATTTGTAGCTACATTTGCTTTATTTTCTATGCCTAGATTAGAATCCTCAATTGTGTAATTTGCTTTTTATGTAAGCAGCTTTGGTTTTGTTTTTCTTGTGTACTTGATTATATTATTGTGCTATTTATGGTCATTGATAGTGTCATTTGTTTCTTTGGTTATTTCAAGACTGTAATATGATGATCAACAAATTTGTTTGGACTTAGTGTCAATGTAAAAGGGTATGCAAAAATTTCCGAATTTTAGTTGCTTGAATGGTTTTTATGTATGGTATATTGCCATTTTTTTTTTATTTTTCCCACGCACCCAGCGATATCTCTGTTATAGGTACTCCTGTGTCATGGGCACCTAACATTGGTCTTGATGTTTTTGGGTTATTGATGTGTTTATATTTGGAATTTGTGTTGGATTTTTTTTTTTTTTGGGATGGCACTTTCCATTTATGATACCATATTGTTTTATGCTGGCACCTGTGGTTTAATGTGTGTGTGTGTTTTATCTAAAATTTATGGCTTTTGGATTACAGGAGTCTTGAAAGTTAGTGAGGTTATCTAGTGGAATGTGATTTGCATGGGTTGAGGATGCCTGAGTTGAGAACTGGAGCCCGGAGATCAAAACGCCTTGATGATCTTCAGCAACCTCAGCAACCAGTAAACCAAGTAGAGAATTTGGCAGTGACTGCACAAAACAAGCCCAGAAGGAGAGCTGGTGGTAGAGGAAGGGGTGGGAATGCCACAGGTGTAGCAAAAGGGGCTTCGCCAGCAATACCCACTAGGCCAACTGCTGCAGGTAGAGGCCGCGGTGTTAGGTTGATTGATTTAGATCCTGAACCTTGGCAGGTTGAAGCTGCGCCTTTAGGAGGCAATAATCGAGTAGAGGTTGTGGCAGATAAAGATATTGCAATGGAAGGTGGGAGTGCAGAGAAGGCAGTGGGAGTTGAAGAAGAAGGAAGCACTACTCCAGTTCCAGAAAGGGTATTACCTATTGCCTTATTATATAGAGTTATCAGGATTAATCCTGCACTAACCATCTGTTCAATGACTGTCTAAATGGATTTTTGGTGGACTTGGTATTCTAGGAAGCAAGATTGCCTTAAATACTGCCCTGCTGTTATGCTTTCTGGCTTACATTTGTCATTAAGAAGTTGCTGAATTTGCTCTTCCTAATACGTGGAAGCAAATTGAAAACACTTAAAAATGATGATAATCATTGTAATATTTCTTTTTCCAAAGATAAGACCTTTTGGCTCTAATCTGTTGCTGGCTTAGCTGGCAACTTGTGTGTCATTACTTTCCCAAGCAGATGCTAATTTTCTTTTGTGCTAAACCTTCTAGTATCCCTATAAACCTCTTGTAACAAAGATGCTGTTTCCTCTGCTTGGTGCAGGTGCAACTGGGAAATTCTCCTGTATATAAAATAGAAAGGAAATTGGGAAAGGGTGGCTTTGGCCAAGTTTATGTTGGCAGAAGAGTCACTGGTGGCACTGATAGAACTGGACCAGATGCAATTGAGGTAAAAGTCACTTAAAAGGTTTCATTTCCATTCTGAGGATTGTGGAGATAGAACAGTGGTCATTGACAATTTGATGATTTGAGTTTCCTTTTTTGCAGGTTGCACTGAAGTTTGAGCACCGAAATAGTAAAGGTTGTAATTATGGCCCTCCTTATGAGTGGCAGGTGTACAAGTAAGTATATGCTTTTGCAGTCTGAATTTTCATGCCAATATAGAAGTTTAAACTGATCAGTTTTGCTGACACATTCTGTTTCCCTATTGGATTCAAAAGTACTCTAAATGGTTGCTATGGAATTCCTTGGGTACATTACAAGGGTCGTCAAGGAGATTTCTACATTCTGGTGAGAGTTTAATATGAGATACTTCTGTGTGAATTTGTAAATGAACTTCATGTGTCTGAAGCAAAAGAATTAATGCTTCAGGTAATGGATATGCTTGGACCCAGTCTTTGGGATGTTTGGAACTCCCTGGGCCAAACGTAAGAAGAGAATCTATCTCCCTTCTCCTTGTCCTCCTCCTCTCTCTTATCCGATGCATTTTTATGTTTACTTGTTTGTTTGATACGTTACAGGATGTTACCAAATATGGTGGCCTGCATTGCTGTGGAGGCGATATCAATTCTTGAAAAACTTCATATGAAAGGGTAGGTGCTGTTTCCATTTTCATGCTTTCATTTTTTTTTCAAATGCGCCATCTTTTGTGTCCTCATTCAATCCCATCAAATTTGCATTGAGTGTCAACTGGTTTTGACATTGTTCTCTGCTGAACTTAGGTTTGTGCATGGAGATGTGAAACCGGAGAATTTTCTACTTGGTCAACCTGGAACACCCGATGAGAAGAAGCTCTATCTTATTGATCTTGGTTTGGGTATGTTGTTTTTCCATTTGCTGTTTTATGAAAAGAACAGAACTTGGATGTTTTTGGTTGGGATATATGTGTGAAGAAGTTGTCCTTTGCCATGTGGTTGAAGTTGTGATTATGTGTGTTTGGTTCAGCTTCTAAATGGAAAGATGCATCGTCTGGTAACCATGTTGATTATGATCAGAGGCCCGATGTATTCAGGTGTGTGGATCTTTCTATTTATGAATGTACGTAATTTGTGCTATATGTTACATATTAACAGTGTTGCTTTGGCAGGGGAACAATAAGGTATGCTAGTGTACATGCTCATTTAGGCCGGACAGGCAGTCGGAGAGATGATCTTGAGTCGTTGGCATACACATTGATATTTCTTATAAAAGGAAGGCTGCCATGGCAGGGCTACCAGGTGAGTTTGTAACTTTTTCTTCTAGTTTTTGAATTAGTTTTAGGATACAGTCCCATCCTGACGTCACTTCTTTTGGTATTATCTTGTTGCATGTTAAAACCTGCAGGGTGATAACAAGAGTTTCCTTGTTTGTAAGAAGAAGATGGCCACTTCTCCAGAGTTGATGTCTTGTTTTTGTCCTCCCCCATTTAAACAATTCCTCGAAGCTGTAACAAATATGAAGTTTGATGAGGAGCCTAATTATTCGAAGCTGATATCCTTTTTTGAAAGCCTTATTGAACCAGTCTCGCCATTAAGGCCTATTAGAATTGATGGAGCTCTTAAGGTAATTCTGATTTGATTTCTTCTTCTACACTTATGTGGGATCTTCTGACATTTTAGAACTTTGCCTGTTGTTACATATATTCAGGTTGGACAAAAGCGTGGAAGATTGCTTATAAACTTGGAAGAGGATGAGCAACCTAAGAAAAAAGTACGACTAGGTAGTCCTGCTACTCAGTGGATTTCTGTTTACAATGCTCGTCGGCCCATGAAGCAGAGGTGAATTTACTTTCTCATTTGGTGGCACGAAAGCAATTGTTGCCTGTTTTGCTTGTGCTTTTAGTTAGTTATGATTTACCCTACCCCATCTGCGCTCAGACCATTGAGATTCCCAAATGGTGTTTAACTGGTTTTATCATTCAGTCTAGATGTGTATTCAAGCCTGCAGTCCTCTGATCTTAAGAAATGCCTACCAGGAAAATTTTTTGGCTAATTTTGTGTGTTCAATCCTGGCTAAAAGGTTATGATGAGTTTTCTCTTAAAATTCGCTGACCATAGGCACAATTTTAAAGCTATGCTCTTTTGTCAGCTGAGCGTTGAAAGGTTTTGAGGTGACTTTGGTTGCATACCCTTATGGCATAGGGGGTGTGCATGAGAAAGGATATCACAAGCAATTGTGATAGGGTTAGCAATGCCATATTGTGAAATAACATTAGTTATTCTGAGAGGGACCTATTAGCAATTGAGTAAATGTTTCTTTATCATTACTTGCCTATTCTGCAAAGAAGGGGTAAAATACAAAATTGAGACTTCAAGATCATTTGTGCCTTTGTGGGGACTATTACTCCAATTGCCAAGGCCTTTGGTTACTCAATTCTCTTACCTGCTTTCAAGTTGAGTGGAAAAATATGCCAAATATCTGATTGAGATGAATTCCTGTCAGTAAATGTTGAAGTGCCAATCATGCTGAGGACATACTAGATTATTTTTATTTTGATTAGAATCAAGGCTTTCTTCCTACCTTTCAAATAAATGCATATCTTCTCTCGAGAACACTTACTGTAATTTTATAGAAAAAAGGTGCTGCTGTGTCTATGGTCTGATAGTTCTTTCTTTCCTCCCTGTACTACTGTTGAAGTGCTGCAATCTTAGTTTTTCAATATGATGATTGAGATGATATTTAGTCCAAATTCAACCTTTTGATCATACCTATCTTACTTTATTTCTTTCTTGAATGTTTTTGAACATTTCCTGTGATTTTCAACCATGCGTTGGTCCATATACCTGCATGGCTTTACGGGAGGACCATGTCAATCGTAATCAGCCAGTGGATTCTCGTGTTTGTTTCCTTCTGCTTGAAAAGGGACCTATTTAATGGAATTGCAGATATCACTACAATGTAGCAGACGCAAGGCTTCCGCAGCATGTAGAAAAAGGCAATGAGGATGGGTTATTTATCAGCTGTGTGGCTTCTGCAGCTAATCTCTGGGCTTTAATCATGGATGCTGGGACTGGCTTTTCAGCGCAGGTTTATGATTTGTCCAGCTTGTTCCTGCACAAGGTTATATCCAAGGACCCTAATAGCTATCATCTGCTTAATTTTATGAGTGGAGTTATGAAATATTTCTAAAACTGTTTGCATTTTTTCAGGATTGGATAATGGAGCAATGGGAGAAAAACTTTTATATCAGTTCAATAGCTGGTGCAAATAATGGGAGTTCATTGGTTGTTATGTCCAAAGGTCAGTAATTTGTTTGCACAACAACAATGGCATGATGCATACTCCTGAATTTTTGCAAGCTGTGTTTTAGTTGAAGCTTCATTCGATATCCAGGCTATGTTTCCTTTTATAAGAATGCTGCAAAGGGAAAAAAGACTGGAAGTTCGTGAAATCCTTGCATCTTAAAGAGACATACTGTTACCATCTATTGCTTGTTCCATGCCTAATTTGTCTTAGTTTTATGCTTACTATTAGGGCTAGGCATTGTTTACAATTTTTATTGTCATTGATTTGTTTGTGCATTTATTGGAAATGTAGACTGACTACTACCTTTGATTGATAGGGGGCTGTATTACCAATGTCCCATGTTTCTGAAATTTGTCTGCCTTTTCCAAATTTAGGTTTAATGGTCATTTTGAGCCATTTGGTTGGTTGTGCCGAATCAGTTGTTTTACTCAGTTGCTTTGAAGTTTTTGATTGTGCCTCATCTTGGCTTAAGTTGGCCTTGCTAGTTGATAGGGCTTCACTTTGAATGACACAGTCATTGAGATCCGTGGCTTGTCTTGCTTGGCATCAGTTTTTACATATTTATGCATTGACATGACTAGAGCACATACTATGTTAACGGTTGCATTATCCTTACCATTCTCCAACTCAGGTCGATCATTTAGCTGGTCTTTGTTGGGTACAATGCTAATCTAGATTATAAAGCATGCAAAATTCTGGTTGTTTATACTAACATGGCCATCACACTACATTTCCTTAAATTCCTTATAGGCTTACAGGCAATGATATAGGTTCATGAGTGGGATGGCTGTGGTTTTGTTGTTGTCTTGAAATTGAAAAATACATGGTGTGCATAGAGAAGTATGAAATCTTCATCCTGTCTGGTACAGTTCCTCCTGTATACGAGTGTGTAGGCTATTAATTATAGGAGGCCATTTTAGCTAAGGAATTATACCTCATTATCATAACCAAATTAAATTCTGAATATTCTTTCTTTATATAGGGACTCCTTATACCCAGCAATCATACAAAGTCAGTGAATCTTTTCCATTCAAGTGGATAAATAAGAAGTGGAAAGAAGGCTTTCATGTTACATCCATGACAACAGCTGGCAGCCGCTGGGGTGTAGTAATGTCCAGGAATGCTGGATATTCTGATCAGGTATAAGTTGTCATTGCAAGTAGACGAGTAGGCCCTTTCTTACCACACAAAAATTGTACATATGTTTTTGATCAGTATATCTGATTCCATCACTTTTTATGTTATTCCATCGTAAAGGTTGTAGAGCTTGACTTCCTGTATCCAAGTGAAGGAATACACCGGCGATGGGAGATTGGTTACAGGATAACATCTATGGCTGCGACTGCTGATCAAGCAGCCTTTATACTGAGCATACCAAGACGGAAAATGGTGGATGAAACTCAGGAAACTCTGCGCACCTCCGCCTTTCCAAGCACCCATGTAAAGGTGGGTGTTTTGCTCCTCCCCTTTCTCCATGTTGCATCTCATAAATTTCATTTCAAATCCTTGGAATTTTGATTTGGCTACTTATTGAGAATCTTTCTTTTAGTGGTTGATGTACATTTACTATTCCCTTGTTGGCTTTTTGTGAAAGGCGCACTTCAGTTTATCTACCTTGCTGCAAAAGCTTCTATCGCATACTGTAATTGATTGCTCGTACTAAATACGTGTTCTTGCAGGAAAAGTGGTCCAAAAATCTATACATTGCGTCGATCTGTTACGGACGGACCATTTGCTGATATCATAAGCAAGGTATCCTCTCCAAAAATTTCAGGGTTACAAAGTTCTGAAAGCTTTGTATTTTCGAGCCTGGTATTATCAGGATGAAGTGGGCTATCTTTCTTCTGCAAGTTATAGAAAGTCTATAGCTTCTCGTATAGAACCTTCTTATATGTGGTTGTAAAGACGGAAAATGGAAAAAAGGGGAAAAAAAAAAAAAAAAATCCCCCGGGTAGCATTGAGAGCTGGAGATCATGTTCCCTGAGCGAAAACATGAGCTGATGGGACAACAGTTTATCTTGAAACAATTACATGATAATGCTGGTGATTGCTGCTAAATTGTCTTTACTTATTAACATTCTGCGTTGGCTATCATAAAATTGCAGACAAGCAATCTACATTTGTTTTTTATATCCGTCCCAATATTGGTTTGGAAATGCTCCTTGTTTAAGGGAGGAGAAAAGAGAAAAAAAAAAAAAGGCAACTTGAGTATGCCTACAAATCAAATTGTGGCAGTTTAATGCATTGTTATTATTATTATTAAAAAAAATGTGTTACTAAAGTTGTAGGGTTGCCCTCTGCTGCAGTGCAATGCAGTGAGTGATTCAACGATGCATTGTGTCTCTACAATTTGCCCTGTTAGTTTTTCAATGCTCTTAAATGACAAGTATATATCTAGTGCTGGGCATCGTTTTAGACGGCGATTCCAACTTGGCGTGCGCGCAGACTTGGGGTTACAAAATGTTTCAAATGTTACAAAATCTTTATACTAATAAAGATTGTTGGTTGTGAGGTAACAGTGTTGATGTATGATTATAATTAATTATGAAGACCATAAAAGGGCAATCAAGATGGGATAAAGTATTTTCAAATATATTTTGGAAAAAACGTTTTTCTTAAAAGCTTCTTTTATTGTTTTTTTGAAAATAATGATATTGAATTACTGCGTTTTTGGTTGCACAGAAGCTAATGCCCGGTTTGAAGGAATCTATGCTTCGCCTTTGCAAAATAATGATATTGAAGCCTCCATAGATTTTTAGGGCATCTAAACAATTTACCCTCAAGTTAGTAAGAACTCGAAACACGCGTTAAAAGTGCAACTTCAGTGGAAGTTGATGGGAATAGGTAGAACAGAACCTCAGTAAAAGCTCACTGAAAGCAAGGAGAATACCAAAACTACTGCACGAGAATGAGGGGGCTTCATTGAAGACTCCATCTTTATTAATACTAGCAATATTCTCAGGCTTCCCAGCCGCGAAGAACTGTCGCTTGTGCTACACGATTAACTCCTAGAGTGAAGGCTCCCATACGGAAATCGCAGTTGTGAGTTTTACACATCTCCTTCACATCTTTGAAGCCTTTGGTCATGTAAGTCTTCAGTTCTTTGTTCACCTTCTCCTCATCCCACAAGAATCCTTGAATGTTCTGCATTCCAGAAATGGAAAAAGATTGCTACATCCACGGAACCAAGAGAGAAAACCAGTAAACGTAGCTAGTTCTGACACTGGCAGGCTTCGTGTGCGCGATGTGGTGATGAAAGTTATTGAAATGTTGGGAGTGTCAAATTGGAATTACTATATGAGATCAAATTTCCCGGGAACGAGTTGCAAAGAATTCTAGGTAGGAAGCAGAAGACGTGTGCAATACCTGAACCCACTCAAAGTAACTAACAGTAACTCCTCCCGAGTTTGCATAAATGTCTGGAAGAATAACTACACCTTTCTCTGACAAAATCTGTGGACAGCGTACAACGGATATTATGTCAGGTTTTGGTATGCCCTCGTGTGATCGAGTAGGCATGTTCGTGTTTTCGTGTTTGTGTGTGTCAAACTGCAAAACTGAAGGAAGAAACTTACTTCGTCTGCCTCTGGATCAGTTGGATGATTAGCAGCTTCAACTATGAATTTGGCTTTAATATTGTTTGCATTCTCCCTCCAACCATACAAAACAGTATTAGTCAGTTACAAACTCATGTTGTCAAGCTCACCGTAACAGATGGAAAATGAAAGCATTTCTGTTAGTCCGGTGAATCTTTCATTATCATAAAATGCAGTTTAATATGTTAAATAACTTGGCCATTGATATTCTGATTTCAGCTGAAGATCAAGGCAGACCAAAAATGGCATACGTGGACCTCAAGGGCCAAGAATATTAGGCTTAAGTTCCGTCTATTCCCAGAAGAAAGGTTGCCGTGTATTCGGATTCGTAACAAGAAAAGGCAGTTGTGCAAAATCAGACCTGTTGATGACACCCCCGAGCGCTGCCGGAATTAGGATGTCACAGTCCTCAACTAATATTGAATTGGAGTCGATAGGATCACCTCCATGGAATCCTTTGACACCCTTGTGTTCCTTGGCATGTTTGATTAGGCCTGGAATATCAATCCCTTTGCTGTTTTTTATGGCTCCAGTTATGTCACTCACAGCAACAATCTTCCCTCCTTGCTCGCTGATCAATTGTGCAGCCCAGGAACCAACATTGCCGAAACCCTGAAATGAACACATCCAATTTCTGAAGCAAACTATATCCATTCCCAGTGGACAGGCTCTCACAATATGGGGTCTATGGAAGGGTTATCTATTTGTTCCTAAGTGCATTTTTCTGCAATTGGTAGATCGCCTAAGGTCGAATAGCAGAAAAGTGTACCTGTATAATGAATCGTTGACCGGGGATGGTCTTCCCGTACTCATTAAGCAGAGCTTCTGTTGCAAAGAGCACTCCTCTTCCAGTCGCAGCATCCCTACCTAAAGATCCACCAAGATCCTAATTCCAATAAATAAAGAACAGAAAAGAAAAACAGTTGTCACATTAAAGGGAGGGCAAAATTCTGGTCGCAACAGATCAAATCATGGCAGTTGTATCAAAGTATGGATAAAATGTTTCATTAGCTTCAAATCTAGTACTTACAACGGGTTTGCCGGTGACAACTGCTGGCGAGTAGCCGTGAAATTTTGAGTACTCATCTAACATCCATGCCATTGTCTAGTCAATGTAACAGTAAGCACATATCAACACTAGAATCAATTCAAGCATTGAATTTCTTATGATCCGAGAAAGAATGCCGCACTCCGTCTTCTTTTTTCCATTTGTTAGTACGCAAGCAAACAATTTGCACCCAAAGTTGTCTTTCAACACTAACCTGTGGGCCAGTTCCCATGTCCGGAGCAGGAACATCTGTTTGAATTCCTATCAGATCATGTATCTTCTGAGTGAAAACCCGGGTAAGCCGTTCTAGCTCAGACCTGCTTAACTCTGCGGGATTACACCCAATCCCACCTTTGGCCC
The DNA here is from genome assembly GCA_037897445.1 of Ceriops zippeliana. NCBI lineage: Eukaryota > Viridiplantae > Streptophyta > Magnoliopsida > Malpighiales > Rhizophoraceae > Ceriops > Ceriops zippeliana. The sequence continues at coordinate 1,599,512 of JBAPLH010000057.1, forward strand.
CACCATATGGAATATTTGCCACTGCTGTCTTCCACGTCATAAGCTGTGCAAGTGCATTTACTTCATCTGGATCAACCTATAACCATCCAATACTCTAATCAGAATTGGAACTCTCAAGTTAATCGACAATACCAATTTCAACTTCTTACTCCAGAATGTAAGCTACCTCAGGGTGATATCTGATGCCACCCTTCATAGGGCCCCTGGCATTATCATGTTGAACCCTGAACCCAACAAAGGATGCCAAAGTCCCATCATCTTTTGGGATGGAGCATTCAACCTGCAATTATGTTAAAGAAATGTACAAAAAACATCGAACTGGTTAAAATTAATCGTTGCCTTAAAGCATTCAGCAACAACACACAACTCAGTACAAGCCCTTCTGGAGTCACCTTTATTTCTCTGAAGGGAATAAGTAAACTTTTCTCAAGCTTGGAGTCCAAACCCAGCAGCCTAGCTGCCAGCTTAAAGTTTCTGTTAGTTGCTACTAGTGCATTCATGGTTGCTCCTGCAGCTGTTTGAAGCGTTATTCCCAGAAATCAGTTCTTTTTCTGTGTACAAATACAAGAGAGACGAGCCTAGTCAAATCGACACTCGTGGAATGTAAGACGTGCCTATTTATACACAAGCCAAACAATCCAAGACAGCATGAAAGATGAAGACTCAAGAACTCTAGATAATCATCAGAGCTTCAAATTCCTGTCTGCCACCACTATTGCAATATATTGAATGAGATTGGTGAACCCGAAACCAGAATGAACTGAGATCTGAAGCAACTTGATCCAAATCGAAGTCTGAATTGACGTATTTGTTTGTCGCCTCCACCAGAGCATTTATATTGATATAAGCCTTCAGCATTAGAACTATATGGTGCTAAACTAGTAAGGACTAAAAATGGTATGGGACAACCGAGGGAGAATCTTGACATGACAAAAGCTTGAGAAGTCGTAGTGATCTTTCTTTGCCGTAGCAAGATAAGCATATTTTCGATCGATTTTTTCCTTAAAATATTGTTTGGTCGATCTGAATTTTCTCAGTCTTCTCCCAAAAGAACATAACATATTATTATCAAGACAAACTTGAACATGTTTCCGCGTAAAATGCTGGCAATAATGACCATTCAATGCACACTCCAGGGTTTCCATTGTTTTATATGTGCAAGAGTCAAGATCACGTCGTGGAATTATTGAATGTTATGGTCTATTAATAATAATAATTTACTATATAATATTAAAGTTTATGGTTGTGAATCTTTGTCAAAGTATTTATTAAATTGAATATTAATTTGCAAATTTCATCTTTTCGATAAAATATAAATTTTTTTTAACCGAGATTATGAATATCATCTTTATTTTTAATTTTTTTTTAGAAAAATAAAAATAAAAAACCACATAGTGGAAAAATCGATCTTGGAATTTGGCATCTAGGAGTAGGTCCTATGAAGTTGGACAGGCTGAATCGTCTAGTTAATCCTGTCAAATATTTAATTTTTCCATGTAAGCCCTGCACCAAAAAGCCTAAAAGGAATGAGGCTGATGACTCGGCCGAGTTTGATGCGGCAAATTGGCTGAGTCTACATTATATTCATCTCTTCCATGTAGTTCACGCCTTCATTCTTCATATTTTGTGATTATTTTGTAATTGCAAAGAACGTTTCATAGACCCAACACCAAGAAAATAAATCTATATAAAAAGAAAAAAGAATTCATGCGCTCTTTTAAGAGTAAAGTTGGAGGAAGTTTATTGGGTCGTAACTATATTATAAGTGTCTTTCCTTTCTTCCATAAATGATCATTCTCGACATTATTTATCTAACATATATCAACACGAAGCTTTCAATTTGAAATTTCAAGTTCATACTAGAATTTCAATTTATTTTAGAGTTGTATGATATAAATGCAAATTAAAAATATATTTATTAGTATTATTTTTGTATACTTAATTAATTATACATATTAATTATGATAAACACATGGTATAATTATTTTGTATGTATTTATAGAGCTCATTTAATATAACTCTATCACTTTAATTCATTGTGCCTACAAAAGAAAGTGACGTAAGACTCGTTATGAAGACCATTTTTTATTGTCTTATAAATTATGGTGTAACTATTATTTTATAGTATTTTAATATAATTAAAAATTTTAATAAACTATTTAGAATGAGTATACAAATAATTTAGATACTTTAAAATATTTTTTATTTAAATTAAAATATTTTCTTAATTAATTAGATAATTTTAAGTTATAAATACATATATATAAATTTAACAATTAAAACATTTTATAAAAATTATTATATTTTTTAAAATTATTATATTTTATGTAATCATGTAATTGGCCCTTTTGTTGTAGCCTAGAATGAGATTTAACTAAAAAATAGGCCCAGATGACAAGACAGTACAGCTTTTCTAAAAGAGAACTTTCATTTCAGGAGCAAACCTTTATTTTTGTATTCTTAGTATCTAATTTTATAAAGTAGTATGAAATTCATGAGAACAGGGTAAATTCATATTTATTGTATAATCAAAAATTCAATGAGCTTCTTAATTCAAAAATTTTTAAAAAAAAAATTGTAGTTGCGTTCCATGGTATCACAATAAGGATGTGTTTGGGTGAGTTGATGGGCAGATGATTAATTGTAGGGACCAAGGTTGGGGTTGGGTGACAACCCATGGCTTTATACCCCTACCTTAGTTGGAACCTCAAATTTCAGAATAGTTTATCTTAGGTAGGCTGTGAATTGTTTTGGGTCCATTGGAGGTTAACCTGACCATCAACAATGTCGTATACAGTGAGCAACATTCTCTTCCTTTTATGTTTTGTATATATTCTCCATTCCTGTCAAAATGGTCTTGAATTTGAGACAAACTTAAATGAGTTAGCTAAATCCCAAGAGACAGAATTCAAATACATATCCTTATTAGAGACAGTATATTGGTGCGTGTCGATTTGCTCTTGAGATAGATTGATAGTGACTGTGAGGTTGTGGCAATTATGAGATTATTGAAATTATGGTAGTCATTGATATGAAAAACCTGGACAGAATAGAACTGTTAATTCTCAAAATAAGGAAAATTTGATACGTACCATTTTTGTGTTTTTGAAAAGTTTCTATATAAATAATGCTGAGAGTGAGTGAATTAAGGGGAAACTTTCTCTCAAATTTCCTTTTATATGATTGTAATAAGATTCCTTATGTACTGAAGAGGGCCGTTGCATGACCACCTTGAATTGATTGTATGTTGTTATCCATCGTTCGGTTGCAAATATATATCATTATGATGATGTTTAAAAAAAAAAATTGAAAAGAAATATCATATCATATCAGTATTCATTGGAAAATGACGATAACAACATGCATCAGATGGATAGGAACATTATCTCATAATAAAATCATAAGCCACCTTTCCTTGAGCTAAAAAGACCAATAAGCCATAAAATTAAGGAAGTAAAATTAACTTACATAAATCAAACTGGTCACATGAGATATGTGGAAGATGCGGCTTGTAGAGACAATCATACCAGGATGAAAGTAAGGTAGCAGAAATTCCACACCTTCAAATTCAGCAACTGTGATCCAAATTTAAGCTCTGAATCCACAAATAAATAGCAGCAACCCGAGATATGCCATGAGAATCAAATTCGTTGGGAATCCATAAGGAAAAACATTATATGTGCATGTCTGTCCAAATACTCTGGTGACATAAATCATCCCATCATAGAAATAAACACAAAGGCTAATATCCCCTGCTTAGTGGGATAAATAGTTGGAACCAATTGGGGTCACCAACATGTTCTCTTTTCAGACGGGAATATGAATACGATGCCCTCAACAACCTATGACTCTCTCTCTCTCTCTCCTCTCTCTCTCTCTCTCTCTCTCTAGTTACTATTGTTGATCATGTTGTGCCACACAGCATCAAACTCACCTTCCATTGATGTTTTCAAAAGGGGGAAAGAAAGAGGGAGAAAGAATATAATCATACGTGGAACACACAGACTGTAACTTTGGCAAATGTTACTCCATGGACGTGGATCCTACGCGAAACCCATATTGGATAGCCATCATTGCTGAAAAATTTTTGGAGAATAGGCAGTGTTGTATGGGCACATAGTTTGGTTTTGCTTTCAGAGTCGTGGCTATCATGTTGGTTGTTTTGAAGATGGTGGGGACTGTGGTTGTACATATAGCAGGCAGTTAATGGCCCCCTTCTATATAAGGAAATAATAATAATAATAATAATAATTGAGAGTATGGTGTGGAAGTTGAATTCAATATTATTTATATATATATATATATTTTGGTATAAAAGAGATTGTATGGAGTTATTACTATTCAGGTGATCATTTTTTTATAAAAAAAATTTAAATATCATGTTAACAAATTAACTTTTTACTGAATTTACGTAAACAATGATTTACATTTTTGTGATGTCAATTTTCTTTTTTTTTTTTTTTTTTTTTTAAAAAGATGGAGAATGCGCGTGCTTGTGGCCACTATGGAAATCTTTGCTTTTCCATGAACCTTTAAGTTAAAATGATTACATGGTGTGGGGTTAAAGGCAAAAGAATGCATGATTGACACAGATTTAAATCGTGACAAAGAAATGATCAAAGCCTTACATTGCTGAGATTGTAGTATCTTGTTCAATTGGTGCACGCCAATTGTTATTTGTCTCATGTCAGATTTAGCAGTTTGCATTGAAAGAGAGACATTACAATTGAAAGTCGTCAAAGCTTGTAGACTTAATGCTGTCAGTTGAGAGTTGCGTGGTAGAGCTGTTGTGCTCTTAATTTTTTAAATTAGAGTCCGGGAATTGACATCAATAAACACACACACACACACTAAAAAGAAAAAAAAAAAAAAAAGAGAGCTCAACAGTTTTTTTTTTTTTCCAATTTGAAAATTTATATAATTCATGTTGGTAAAAATGTGCAAGCCACCAATTAAGGGAGTAACTGTTATATTCTCGAGCTTGAATAAGCAAATAATTATGGCCATCTTTAACAAAATTCAACAACTAGCAGACTAGACGCGAATGGGCTTGGCTTTTTATGTTCCCCTTCCCGTTAAGAAAAAGAATGAAGAAACCCCCCTGCCCACACACTTCCAAGATTATGAAAAAGAAAATTGTGGTTAAAAAACACCTTGAAATCCCATTATATCAGTAATAGAACTGGTAAAACTCATAAATATTATAAGTTAGGTTATATTATTATACTTTGTCGAGAGTTGAACATGAATTTTATATTCTTAACAAAATTGCAAATCCCTCACCACTTTATATCAGCTAATTTGAGGAGAATAATTGTTTTTTTTTTTTTTTTTAAGTAGAGATACACGAGAATACGAATGTTAGGCAGATCCCCACCTGCCCTCGTTCCAATCTAACAGATTATTGACATTAAAGTGGATAATGCCCGTGAAAGTTGAGTTGAGATCATAGTAAAAAGGGTTTTGTTCTTGTTTTTTTTTTGGGCTCTTCCTTTTGTAGAGAGAGGATTAATAGAACTTGGAAGTGAAATTAAAGATTGGGTTCCACTAACTTGACCAACTCTTGAGACCCTATTGCCTCCCATGTTTTTGAGAGATGAATGAAAGATGACAAGATAGAAAGTGAGAAACCCACTAAGCCCTACACCTATATTTATGGAAGCAATTTATATATATATAAGCCTTTTACTTTAGTGCAATATGTATATTATCAACTACATGAGAAGAGATTCAAATGATTAGATGGTGTTGCTTTTATAATGTCTAATATTGAATTGGTTATTCTAAGCAATCAGGTTATTTTTCTTCTTATTTATTCTGCATAATATCACATTTTGATATGATGTTTTAGTTTAGTTCCCATCAACATGTGCATCCCCAACCTATTATACTCAAACCAAGTTGATCATTCCAGTAATGAGCCGCCGAAAAAGAAAGCTTAATTGTTTTCTTTCTGATTTCTTTATATTGAGCAGACCAACTCGGATCCAAAACAGAAGGAAAATATGTTGCACAAAAAACTTTTGTGAGCCACTTTAGAAAGGTGGCCTCAAATGGAGACTACGTGGGGCCAGGTCGCTGTAAGTAAGATAAACAAACAAAGGAGTGCCACTCGAGTGAATCTTGAAGGAATCTGTGTGATATAATAACACCACCTCCGTGTCATAGGTCATGCACAAAAAGGAAAATTCCTTCTTATTTGGATTCCATTCCATAAAGAAGCGGCAGGAGGGAGTTCTTGCTTTTGGAAAATGTGAAATGTAGACGTGACACCATTTTCGCTTCAAATTGAAATCAGACTAAAGTTGAATTAGACTGTAAATTTCTCCGATCATCCTAGTTATAGATAGAACCATAATCAAGAAGCAATGCGGCCTAGTAAAGGTTTGAAATTTTCAGAAATGAATATAATATAATGGTCAGACTCAATTGGATTAAATTCATGAATTACTGAGTCAAATCAAATTCTTTTCTTTTGTGATAGAATCCACTTTCTTTCTTTCTTTCTTTTTTTTTTTTCTTTGGTTAACTAATTGATTTGAATTGAAAACTTTCAGCTTTAGATGTAATTTTAATAACAATGAGCCATGCCCGATCGTCATGTTTTATTCATTTAGGTTACAACTTACCGATGCTTTAACAGGCCTTCTATCAATTCACATAACAAATAACACAGCACAATGTCCTTTTGAAGGTAATTGGGACTTTCTGGCCCAGACCATAGACTAATGATACAATAACTGGACGGCAAAATCCTGAGTGGCATATCCCATAAAAGCCCACAATTCGGGCTGTCCTGGGCTCTTATTTTGATTCTCTTTATTTTTTTAATAAAAAAAAACATGGGTTCTTATCTTTGTTGGGTGATCAAGCAAGAAACCTTGATTTTGATTTATTCAACAAAATACCTACAGTTGTCGGCTCTTAGTTCCAGTGCCAGCTTCAAGGTCCTATGAATAATAATAATAAAAAAAAAGAATAACACATCATGCCATATTAGGAGAACCTAAGTTTAGGTTATGAAATTATTTTCTACAATTAGAATAGATTGGATGGATTATTCCGTATGCCTAATCCATAACCTCCTCTATAGACAATGGCATTAAATTGAAAAAGATTATGTTCGAATAGGTTTAACTACACAAATTTAAATATTAATTTATTTAATTTCACATATCTCATGATTTGAGTTTATTCAATTTTAAGTATTTAGTTATATGATTTGAAATTTAATAGAAAAATAAATTTTTTATTAAAAAAATTAAGTCCACAGTCTAAATTAATTGGTTCTGGTTATTTATTCAGACCCTTTTTTATAATGTCGGTTATTGGAAAATGCTGGCCAATTCAGCAGCACTTTAAGCCAATGGGCAACTAAGTCAGCACTGACAGTGAAATGCACGGAGTAGGTGCAACCCCTCCCCCCCACCCCCGCAAACGTTGACTTTGTACACAAGTTTTAGAAACTTCTCCTCCCCTCTCACCAGAAACGCGTCTCTTTGCGTTGTATTAGTAGGCCAATTCCAATTGCCAATACGCTTGAAACGACCATTTCTACATTATACATATCCATCATGATTTGGAAAAAGCCAATGGCTATCGTTTTTTAGACTGTCCATTTGCAAATTATCATCTCCAAAGAAGGTTTTTCTGGGGTGGCAGAAAGAAAAAGAAGGAAAAGAAAAAAAAAAAGGAAAAGCTAAAAACCCCTGTTGGTTCTTGAAATCATGTGCCCGATGAGATTCATCTTGGTGTTTTTCTCGGCAGTTTTGGCTGGTTATTATGCATGGAGGACCATCAGGTCGTCGTCGCCGGAGATTGATGGGGTGGTTGCTGATGATGATTCCGCGGCTGTCAAGGCAGCATCATTGAAAGAAAAGCAGGAATTCAATGTGAAAAGGGTATGTGAAAGTTTGCTTCTTTTTCTTGTTTGTTTCTTTTTTTTGGTTCTTGGTATGCTTTCATTTGATTATTTTAAGTTTGATGCTGTTGGGATTTCAGATGGTTCAAAATGGGTTCTGGTTATTCGTTGACATGGCCAGCGGTAGGTATCTGTGGAGAAATCTGAAAGAGATGAAGAGAGACGATGAGAAAGTGGAAAGCTGATAGAATTTCTTGATGGGGATGATGTATTTCATCATCTTCTTCTTCTATTTTGTACTTCTTCGATTTACTGTAGAGATTTTACTTTCTATCTCTTGTTTGGAAATGGAGGATTGAAATCCGAAGTGAGCAGGCGTCTGTATTACTTTTAGGTTAAGATTTCACATTATGCTCCCTTTGTGGAATTACAATTAGGAATCCATCTTGGATTAATGGAAGGTAGCTTGTAATTTTGGAAATCATTGATCACAAATTGACTCAATTCAGAATGACAACTTGTGGGTTGTGCTTTGGTGACTCGCAAAACCCTTATTTCAGTAAATTCAGTTGCCGATCTGCGATATCCTCTTTTTTGGTTGGTTGTCTTGAATTCGAGATTTTCAGTTTTGGAGATAACTCCATGACAATACGAAATCCAGAGCGAAAGAAGGATATCTAACTTTCATTTTAAAAAAAAAAAGAAACACACACACACACACAAAGAGCTTGTTACAGTTATTATACGATTGATTGAATATGTACTTATTACAGACGGTGATGAATAAACTGAGGAAGTAAAGCAGCAAAAGATCCAGTTTTGTTCAATTTACAACTTGATTGACACAATGAAGAATGGTAAGGAGAGCACCAGGACAACTGTACTGCTATGGTCTTTCCACAGATGCAACTTGCAAATTCAGGATTGTATTAGTATTTCCTGCTGCCTGACTTAGAACTTGATCATACTGACTGAGTCCTTGTTGCTTCGTTGGATGGTATGCGTCTTAGAAAGAAGAATTAACGGATATGCAAGTATTGATTCAACTCTCGAGATGGTCACTAAGATCATCACAACATCAATTTGTCAAGAAGCAATATTGTCTCGACTGTCAACACTGTCATTGAGACGATTCAAAACCCCATTTGGCCAGAAGTACTTTGACTTTTATTGCTAACTAGAGGTATTTCAATGTCATCTTTCCACATTGTCTTTTAAACATGGTCCCAGAAAAGTCTTCCATGCAAGTTTAAAAAATTTGACAGCTTCCATTTAGTTTTGCCACAAGGTTCTGCCATCCAAGAGGGTCAATGGTTCTCCCTTGCCCTCCATTTCTGAACAAACTAAATCAATATTACAATCCTCGCCACATGTTGTGACGGAATCTCAAATTAAAAGATTTGAGTTTTATAAATGTAAGTAATAATACATAGGCTGGTTGTTTTTTAGAGAATAAGTAATAATGGCCCGTGAAAATGTGCATGGTGGTTGCTCTTGAACAGTCCAACATCCGGACGATGTTGCCACAACACAGAACATGTGAAAAATAAAAAAAACCATCAGACATCAGTGCCCATCTACCACTTTCATGCTTATTTTTCAGAAGACGTTATTTTCATGGAACAAATTCGGTACATCGTGAGCAGAGGTTAGTCATTATTTTTGTAAAAAGTCAAATCAAGACATCTATCGTGGTCTTGATTCAATATTTTTTTTTATATATAAGAATGATGTACAGTTTGAGCAATTTATCAAAACACGAAAAGAATTCAAGCCTGCGATGATAAGTAATCAATAAGAGTAGCCTAAGTGACCACTAAAATTATGAAACCTGAAGAAGGTGGTCATGGATCAAATTCTCGCACTTCCCAAAATCTTTCATATTGAAGTGAAATTTAATTAGGTGGAAAACACCCTCTTGTAATACATCTATTCAAGATATTTACTAAATTCTCATGTTGGGCGGTAACAAAATTCTTGCGGGTAAATTCAACAACGTTGTTTTTGATGTGCATCAGGAGTCAGCACGTGTAATTTTGCTATTTAAAGATAAAAAAGGAAGCGAAGCACAAATGAAGGCGAGGACTGGAGCTGGATGGATCATTATGGTCAATAATGGATGATTAATGCCCTTTGGTGGCTTTTCAGTCTGATCCCTTCACGACTCTGTCGTTGTGCCTTGTTTGATCCGTCTATTTCGAGCACTCTTCGTATTGATGCCAAGATAAAGCCACCCCACCTCTCTCTTTCTCTCTGTCAAAGTAACCAAATAACATCACAAAACTCTCCCAGGTATTTTCTCTCTCTCTCTCTCTCTTTTTTTTCTCAGTTTCTCTGTGAACTTCAGGGTGGTTTAGAAATTGTAGACATTTGGAGATTGTGATCTTCAGCAGAATTTCTGTGACTGTAGTTACTTGAATTTTTTATGATGTAATAAGTGGTTGTTTTCTGCAATGTCTGGTAAAACTATATTTTTGCAGCTTGCGCATTCAGACTCTTAGCGACTCCATTGTTTATTAACATAGCGGAGTGAAGAACACGAATCTGCAATGTCTGCTTTGGGGAATTCGACCAATATATTTTGGCAGGAAAGCCCAATTGGGAAGTCTGAAAGGCAGAAACTACTTAACCAAAAGGGATGTGTCGTGTGGATTACAGGTCTCAGTGGATCAGGTTTCCCACTTTCGTCTTCTTTTTTACCGTCCTTTTTGTTAACAATATGTGGATTGGGTATAACAATGCTGTTTTCTAGTACTTTCTGATTTAAGTTATATATCAGGAAGTAGCGAATTAGAATTTCTATCTGTTTACGACTCTTTGTATAGTTTATTTCCACTTCAAGTTCAAAGCTTTCAGAGGTTTCTGTACACATTCTTTTAGTTCAGCCAGGATTTTTGTGGTTCTTACTAATGCAAATATTTGCATGTTTCATTGCTGTGTTGGGAACCATGTGTATTTCTTCCTGGTTCTTTGGAGCTGGATGAGTTTTTTCTGTTCTCGTCCATTAAGTCCTAGTACTTAGTACACTATGGGTTTGACAGGGGTAGCTCTCTTTCTCTTATCCTAGGCATAGATGGGAGCCACGATGTTTAGTTTAAGATGAGAGTTTGTCAGCTAAGGTAGCTAACATCCAACTTGCATTTATGGAATTGTAGAGGGAAATGCATAAAAATCAGGAACCACAGGATCTTTGGGCTTCAACTAGAGCTGGTTTGTCTTTCAAGTCACTGTTAGAAGTTCACAGAGAACCAGATAAATTGGGTTCCAAAAATGAAGAAAAACTAAAAGAAATAGTATTCACGCTGTACACCAAAATGCAATTCAGGTTATTTAATGCTTATTGCAACTGATAACAAAGAGTTAATTGTAGAGTGGACAAATACTGACCTACATGCTTACCAATTCACCATGCCATATGGTATGTCCTGCGATTGACACATACTGGCATGTTCAGTCACTGACTGCTGGCATTTTATCATCAAAAATGTTACTGAACAGGTTCACTGCAGCTTTTTTCAAATCTCGATATGGATGCTTGATTATTAAACTAGGAGTTTTTTTTTTCCTTTTCCTCTCTTGATGGAGTGTATAGAAGACTCTATTGCCTCTAATGCTGTCATGATCTTCATAATTGTAGTACATATCCTCAAACCACTACTCAAATTTTCAGGCAAAAGCACTCTGGCATGCTCCCTAAGCAGAGAACTTCACTCTAGAGGGAAGCTTTCCTATGTTCTTGATGGAGATAATCTACGGCATGGACTGAACAAAGATCTTGGTTTCAGTGTGGATGACCGAACTGAAAATATACGCAGGGTTGGTAAGTGTGGTTCCAACATAAAAGATCAAATAATTTCAGATAAGGTTTTCAATCATATTATCTATATTTGCTGCAAATTTCTGCACATTGACATGATTTTACTTGAGCTGGATATTCTTATTTTTTATGAGAAGATTGCATTGTCTCTGGATATTTGGAATTGATTGCTGAGCATCATTATTGAAAGAAATACGATAGACTGCAGTATGTGATAATTAGAAGGCTAGCAGCCCAGGATATGATTAACTTTAACTTTGGTGAAACATATGGCTTCATGATAAGGTATCTGATATCTAGCGTTTGTCTTTTTGGTTTTAGGGGAGGTGGCAAAGCTCTTTGCAGATACTGGTTTGGTCTGCATTGCTAGTCTGATCTCACCATACAGAAAGGACCGCAATGCTTGTCGTGCAATGCTACCAGATGCAAGTTTTATAGAGGCAAGTTTCCTCGATAATGATCCTTCATAAAACTGGGTTCCAATTTTTCTTACGCATTGAATGTGATTTAGTTTTTTAATATAGGTTTTCATGAACACGCCTCTGTCATTGTGTGAGTCAAGAGATGCGAAAGGCCTTTACAAGCTTGCACGTGCTGGAAGGATCAAGGGTACGCTTTTAAAGATATACATGAAGGGGACTTCTAAACTATGTGTGGAAAATCTTTAGTTAAGAATGATTTAGAACATTTAGAACAATTAGATCACACACCAAATTTAGTTCATGATAGAATACCATGACGAAAAAATATTGATGTAGCCGACCTCAATTAAATTTTTGATTAAGGCTCTGTTGTTGTTGTTGTTGTTGTTGATGGTGATGGTGTTTGATTGCCAAAATTTCACAGGATTGTATTCAATTTTGAGATTTTGAATTATGTGTTTTTTGTTTTTTCATTTTTTGAAAACACTTTCTGCCTTTTGTTTTAAGGTGTCCACTCCACTCTACTAAAAGTGTAGTTAAAAGTGTAGCAAACGACTTCTGTTAAATGCATCTTTGACAGTATGATGTGCTTCCTGTTATGTACATCATTCCTTGCCACAACACGTGGTTGTAATGAATACAATAACGAACTAAATAGAAGAGAGCATTCTAAAGAATTGATTCAAAACTAAGTTTTATTGCATTCAGTTTGTCACTTTTTCCTTTTTTAGAGAAAATAGTACACTAAATAAATTTTTTCTTCTCATTTCCTTATAATTTCCTGTGCTTTGCAATAAGAGCATAACAAGAGTTGGTAAATACATGAAGGGGTTGCCTAGAAACGTAGGCAGACTGTATTGGGGTGATTCACAAGGCACAACTTTTTCCTGGTACCTAATGAGATGAAGCTCAAGTTTTGAGTTAAACTAAGGATAAAAACTTAAACCTATTCACGGTATTACAAATTTGCCTCCATTGTCTTTGTTTGCATTTTTTAGATTGCTGAATGCAATACCTGAGCCTTCTTTCCAGCCCCTCCATCACAACCTTTTAAAGTGGTTGCACATTGGATTGCAGGTTTTACTGGCATTGATGATCCTTATGAGCCTCCTCTGAATTGCGAGGTACACCATTAGTTGAACCAGAAAGCTTAGACACGGCCATATGCTCTTGTTTTTCATATCTCCTCTTAATGCAGACATCTCACCTTTGCTGCATTGCCTGCCTTCTCCCCTTGACGTAAGATAATTAACTCTCCTTCTTCGATACAGATAGAACTAAAACAGCAGAATGGAGTATGCCCTGCACCAGCAACCATGGCCAGGCAAGTAGTGGCTTACTTGGAGCAGAAAGGATTCCTTCACGATCATTGATGGATTCAGCTAATGTTCTTCGTCAAGCTGTTTTGAAGCATAGGATCTAGACTGAAAATAATCAGTTCCCATCCCCACTAACACCACCGTGGCCATCTATTAATAGAAGAACCAGAAAGAAAGAGAGGGGAATTGAAGAAGATGAGTTGAGGGAGACGATTTATTCTTTAATAAATGACCATATATATATATTTTTTATTTTTTATTTTATTTTTTTCTCAATGATCTTTCGTTCTCATGACATGCCCGGGTTCCATCCTGAGATCCGTCATCTTAAGTGCTACTTGGGTGATTACAAGAATCAGCCTAAAAATTTTATTTATTAAGTAATTTTTTATAACCTAATCATGCCATCCGTAGGACATCAATGACCAAATCCTCAATATAACCAGCCAAATAAAAAAAAAAAAAAAAAAAACCCATTAAGTTCACAGTGCGATCATATTCATATCCCTTCACAATGTGGTACAATAATATGTGACTAGGCCAACTCCAACTAAAGGGGGCGTGCGGCGTAGTTTCAGAGTTTCGAATCCTATCCCGGTTTATCATGATTTAGTGGTTTAAAGACAATTAATCCGTAAATGCATCACCTACTGTAGCTTAATGGTTAAAAAGTTGTTCGAACCATGCAAATTATGATTTGAATTTTAGGCTTTGTTACAAAAAAGACTTTTGACTTATTGTACGATACAATTAACACAATTCTCTTGGAATAAACAATAGATTACCGTCCTGAGAGGACCAAAAACACCCACTACGGAAGCGTGCGCAATTGGACAGGTTGAATGGCAAATTGAGAGAAAATGAGAAAATTTTATTTCTCAAATTTATAATAATTGAACTTTACTTCTATACAACAAAGACGGGCAGAGATAGGCTACCTATCTCACCTACATAACAAAATCCAACCACCCATTTTCCTGATCTCCAATAATTAAAAAAAGATATCCAAAAATTTGAAAAGGTAAAAAGGCTTCTCTGCTGGTGCAAGTGATGTAAAACCCCTCATTCTGAATCACTATCCATACTTCCCATGGCTTTCAGTCCCCTTGGTCTCTGCATAGAACACATGAAAATACGATATAAAATATTTCTGCATCCCCAAAAAATTAAAGAAAAAAAAACACTAAAAACTAAAGATTTGTGAACACTTAGAGGTAGCCAATACGTAGTTAGATGTAGCCAGAGATTATCAAGTACCTTTTTACAACTCTTCTTCTCCCTAACTTCGTACCTCTCTTGGCACATATCAGTCAACCATGCCCCAGGACTCACCAACTGCCACCAACAAACGCCCCAGGAAAAATTAGAAGCGAGAGAGAGAGAGTTACAATTCTTTGAATTGGGAGAAAAGACTTCAAATACCAAAAGTTAGTGTTAGATCAACTTCTCCCATTTTCACCCACGAAAATCTTCATGTTTTCATGAGAGAGAGAGAGAGAGAGAGAGAGAGATCAAAAAGGAACTTACAAGTAAGCTTCTTTGAATGACCTTGGCTCTCTTTTTGGGCCTCTGGGGAAGCTTACAACCTTTCATAGCCATAAAATCCTCCTCTTTCTCTTTGCTTGACAAAGTGATATATAGCTTTGGCCACACAAGTCCTTTCTCCCCTCCATTGTTACACTCCATTGCAACCTTGCCACTCTCGTCCAAACCGACTGACCCTCTTGTGGTGTAATACCGATCCTCCTTCTCTGGCGACCTCGACAATTTCCGATTGTCAGTCACACCTGACCGGAGAGTTGCAGACTCGGAACTCCTGCATTCAGACATCAGCACAGAAATCAAGATAAAGATCCAAAATTCCAACGAAAAATTCAAGTCATTTGAGCATTCATCATTAAGGATCTAACACAAAGTCCTCCCCAGTATCCACAACCCAAAAAACAATTGTAAGAATCATACAGATCCCAGGCCTTTTCATCCTCTACTTTGTTTTTTCCTGCCCTAGATATGTTGTATTTTCTCATCAACCGAACAGAAGATGGAGGAATTGCTTCCAATTTTTTCATATTTTTCGTTGGGAAATTTTCAATTGTCTATTCGGTGGCTGAGAAAAGGGTGTTAAAAAGAAAAGCAGATTAGGAAACCAACACAGCAGAAATCAAACTGATAGCAGTTTTATTTCCTCCATTTGCTTAGCTTTCACAGCAACCAATCAGAAAACACGAAAATAACTTTCCAACCTCAATTTCTGAGGGTAATTCTCAATTCTCTGCTTGGTTTCTGAAGAAAGACGAGAAAAAGTCACATTAAAAAGCAATCAGATCTTCCATGAACCAAAAAAACCACCCACCAAATTCTCATCTACCAGGTATAACCAAATCCACAAAAGAAAAGCCACTAGCTAAGATTGAATGCCCATATGCTTCCTTTTTTTTTTCCTCTCAATCAAAAACCAATAATGAAACAGATAAGTCAATTTATCTAACCTGGTAAGGCGATTGGATTGAAGATGAGAAGCCACTTCTTTCTGTGCAGCAGAAGAGACCACAAATCTATCAATCCTAGATGTATTTTTCCTGCGAAGCAAACCCTCGGATCTCTGTGCGATGATTCCAGGGCCCCTAACTCTTACACATCTAAGCCTCTTCTTGTTCCCCCACTGCAAGAAAAAATCTGGCTCCAAGGCCTTGCACGCTTTCTGGCTCTTCTCTTCTGTCTCCATGTCTGTCAACAACGACAAAAACACCCAAGAACATGAGAAAATGGAACCGACGCGGAACTTCAAATCAACGTAATTTCAGAAATTGGGAAAGTTAAACAACAAAAATGAGATTATAAAGAAGACCCAGAAGTGAAAACCCGAGAAAGCTAAGAGCTTTGAGGTAATAAAAAATCTAATCCGCCACAGAACGGAAAAAAAACACGGAGCAAACTTGAATTCTGATCATTGTGGCGATGACCCAGAACTGGAAATCAAATAAATCAGAAATGTTGAAACTAAAGAATGGGAGAAACAAGCAAATTGAGAAGACCCACAACTGATAAAGCAAGGAAATAATTCATAAAATGTTGATCTTTGAAAATATAACAGAAATGGACTGTAGAGAGATAAGACCTCTACAGGAACCGAAAATTGGCAAAATGATCCACAAGAAAGACAAAAAGGTTGTAGCTAGCGAAGATTGAGTTGTGAACGTCAAGATCTACGAGTGTATAAGATAAAAGGGAGATCTTTGCAAGAACCGTATAGACTGCAACTCAGAGGTCTGGCTACTACAAATACCAGAGGCAAAGGCAGAGGCAGAGAAAGAGAAGAGAGAGAGAGAGAGAGAGAGAGAGAGAGGGAGGGAGGCAATGAACTGAAGGATAAGACACGATACCCTGTGATAACTGCATGATGATGCTGATGATAATAAGAGCAGATATTTGATGTCTGTTTCTAGAGAACAAGCACAATCTCTCCTCTTCAACAAATCCAAAGATCGTTCCTTCTTCAATTCTCTCTCTTTCTGTCTAAAATGCTTCTTCTATTTGATAATATCTGTCTCTCAATTCGTCGTTGCCTACGCCTATAACTTGCTGTCCTCTCTCTCTCTCTCTCTCTCTCTCTCTCTCTCTCTCCTTTCACCGTGTCTTTCACTCCGCCTGTTTCTGCAACCTTGCTTCCCTTCTTGTTCGTGCTGTCTTCCTTCCCCTCTGAATTTATTTCCGTCACTGCCTGTAGATAAAACTCTCAAAAACAAAACAAAAATAAAAATAAAAATGCAGAGTTGCTTAACCGTTAGATTGATATGATGGGAAATCTACGGTGAGAGAAGTCTATCGGGATAAATATAGTAGTGATTTTGGGTTGGTCTTGGTCTAAACTTGTCAAGGGGCAACAATTTGGAAGACCCATTTGATCTCCCTCTGCTCGTTGATCCATTCGGCTGCATTGCTTGGGCTTGGATGTGCTTGTGGTGGTGGTTGCGGGGTGTGGGGGAGCAGCAAGCTTTGTAGGATTTTGCATTGCAAATTTTTTTTTTTCTTCTTTTGGGGCCTGCTAAAAATACCAAGTTTGAGTCTCTGATCCAGACTAAAAATCAAATAAATTTCAGCCTTTGTCAAAATATTTAGTAAAATTTAAAATATATTTATTGAATTTATTCTTTTGATAATACACAATTTTTTCTTGATAAAATTACAAAGTGCTAATTCTGCTTCTCCATTCCAATGGCTAAAAAGAAAAAGTCAATTCCACCCTACCCTTGGGCTTGCATTGAGGTCATCACTTGATGATGATCAATTTATCCAGTTATATTTTATTTTTTTTTTTGGTAAAGTTACATGGAATTCAAATGATAATTAATACATTATATTGTTATAATATTTGTTACTTCCATTGTAATTAATGATAAAATCATAAAATGTGTATTGAATAATTACGTTATTACGTCGTAAGTATGCATTTACAATTAATTACGTCATGTAATTGAGCAAGATTCTAATTCTAACCCTATTGTCACAATTGTACATGAACATTTGAGTCTAATCATGCAATGCAAGTTTCGGGACAACGAACAGAAAATAAATAAATAAAAAGTCTAACTGCTACGCGTCTTTGCAAAATTTTGGGCCTGCAGCTTGACAACTTAACTGGAGGAGGAGGGGACAAAGGAGGAGTTAGTTGTAAAAATTTATGAATATAAAGAGTACGACAACGGAATCTTCCTTGTCAATGTTGCAAAACAAGAAGAAAGTCCAAATCCTGAGTCTATGTACTCTTCCCCCCCCCCCCCTTGGAGTTGCGGATTATATTCCACATTAATTGGCCAAAGTACGAAGACGACGGTCTCACAAATCATTTTAGAGTCAAAGAAATTAATTTTTTGTTAAGTCCAATAATGGAGTTTTATAATTTGAGTTACATGACAGCTCATATAGGTTGTTATTAAATCACAAAAATAAGAAAGATAAATAATTATTTCATATATGTTTTAACTTACTTGCTGTCTTTGGAGTACTTTCGTCCCAAATAACAATAATAAAAAAAAAAAAAAAAAAACAAACTTTGCACATTTTGTACGCTTCTTGGAGAATTTTAGAAAATCAAATTCTTATAAAAACCCATCTACCGAATGCACACTGACGCCACCACACAGTCTGGCCCTCACATGCAAGAGTCATTATGATTAGACGTTGGATCTCATTTGCACAATTGCCGGGTTGTATAAAATATGATTAGAAGGGATTAATTAAGCAGATGGTGGGATTAAAATGGATCCAAGAATTTTAAAAAGTTATTGGAGTGTATTGTACGGTTGTCCTGCAAATTTCTAAAGAAATTAAGCCCCCAATTGAAGGGATAGGACCAATGCAATTGCAGTTAGTTGCTTCCATTGTTTGCTCTTATTAATCTATACAATCTCTCGCACCTGCTTGAGAACGAGCATATAATTTGAAATCGACTTTATTAAGCGGAAAAAGGGAATGCAAAGAAAAGATTGAAGATGCGTTCCAAAATTTGGATCTATGGCATATGAATAAAATTTTTTATAATGTTCACAAAAAAAAAAAAAAACAAGCATATTCGGTTCAAACAGTGAAAGATAAAACGAATTCATAAATTATACCGAGAACACAAATCACAAGCCACGTCGATTATACAAAGGGTAACAACAAAAGAAAGATCGTGGAAATGAATAAAGCCCCCCCTTTGTCCCTCAAAAGCCCCACAACCCATGCATCGCAAGCCCTGTACACCATTTGGAACAAAGAAGGGCTAAGATTTACCACTCCCCCCAAAAAAGAAAAGAAATCATAACATACCCACTTTCAAGAAATCAAGAAAAGTGAAGGGAAAAAAAAAAAGAAAAAGAAAGGAACAATGAGCATAATTCCTTGTATTTAGAAAAGAACACCAAATGCAAGAGCAGCTAGAGAAGCCAATATGGTTGGTACAAAGACACTGGCATCAGAGGTCGGGTTAGGAGTTGGGGCTTCGGCGGCGGCTGCATTTTGAACGGCCATTGCAGCCACGAGGACAATCACCGTGGCCAAGAGTAATCTGAGCTTCAATGCCTCCATCGCGAATTTTCTCTGCTTGCGGGACTGAGAACTGAAATAATTTTTGCTATGGAGCAAGAAAATTTTGTGCGTGAGGACCAAAAGGATTTCGCGACAATAAGAAAGCTACTTTCTTAGCAAGTGGGGTGGCAGTGGCACGACAGGGCATGGGTGGGGCGGTTAATACTTCTTAGTATATATAGGCGGTGGAAGAGAATGGTTACGGGCAGGCTGCCCGGTGGAAGACAGCTTATGAATGCACGTGCGCGTGGGAGCCCCGTCCGAAAAAAATTCAAGAAGAACGTTCGTTTTGGTTGGCACAAACGTTTTCTTTTTGGCCCTGACACCAATTGCCAATCTGCCCGTTACTGGGAACAGGGTGGCCGTTGGCCTTTTCTTTCTGGTGCCATACAGCTGTTGCCAACCGTTTTGCGTGGGCTTTCCTTGAAAATTTCCAATGATTTTTGCCTATTTGAAAATTTCTGGTGGCCAATAAATTATGACTTCAGACAAAGGTGGGGTGTTTAACCACTCCACCTAACTCACACAGAGTGATCCTCAAGTTTTCCCTGCCTCGGAAAAAGTTGTCGGATTTAATTTCATTTACTTTATCAAACCTCGCACGTTAAGTGAAATTACGATGCATGCAATTCATCCCTTTTACGAGTCCTACAAATTTGGAAAAAAAAAAAAACTTGTCTTTTTATCGTATCTAATGATAAAAAAAAATTGTTTATTATTACGTTAAAAATCAAGAATTTGAACTTTTATAAAAATATCCATTAAAATTAAAACGTAATGCGCAATTCTTGGCAAAAAAAAAAAAAAAACGCTTTCTTTCAAGTCAAGAAAATATGAAAAAGAGGGTCATGATGGATAGATAATGTAGCTTTGAGGTAAAGTTGGTGACGGCAGATTTCTTGGTTTAGGGGATTTTAATTTAATTTATTTTTTTTTTGGGGGGGGGGGGCGGGATTGTCTCAATGAACATGGTCTCTCATTAGTACAAGACATTTGGGAGGTTGTGTTCACTACTTGTAAGGGGTGGGTGGGGTATGTCCCCGCTCATTGCTCATTGTTTTGGGCTGGAAAATGGGGCAGTTGAGACGTAGGCGTTTGCTTACCTGTGTCTTGTCTGTTCACTCTTTTCAATTACCGAACCATTTCTTTGTGGAAAGTTAGTTTATTGCCAAGTTCCGCCTGTTTAATCTTTCTTCTTGTTTCTTTTCCTTTTTTCCTTCCTTCTCATTTGTTTCGGACGACGATTTATCCGCCCGATTAATATAACCCCGCGTGCCGTGGCCGATTAATAATAATAATAATAATAATTATTATTATTATTAAATAATATATATATATATATAATGCCACCTGCGAATAAAATTTGATACCAAGCTTTCAAAAGCGCGTAAACATGTATTAAAAATTTTATATTTAAAAAGGTGAAAAGTAAGTAGTTTATAAATGAAAAAATTACCTATCTAATTCATTAAAATTTTAAATTGAAATATAACATCAAATGTATTTTTTTACTTCAATCATGCCCCTTAAAATCTTGTCTATACTACAATAACAATTTATATTTTAGTAAAAATAATAAATAAAAATATCAACAAATAATTATTGACTGTTTTCTCTTAAAAAAAAAAAAGGGAGGCCCATTTCCTGTTAAAAATGTACCAATTCTATTTTCTTTTTTTTAAGGGGAGGAAAAAACCAAAAAAAGTGTCCATTCTTTTGCCCTTACGATGCCCAAGAGACGTGGACTTGGCATGGCATAAGGAAATATATATATATATATATATATATGTATATGTTTTTTGTCTCAACCTCAAATCCAAATGTGGCGATTTCTTTTTTTTTATTATTATTTTTTTAAATTTCAGTATTATTATCTTAAATTAAAAATAAAAAATTAAAATAAATTTATCACTCAAACTTGTAATTAATAATTTTTAAAAAAATAATATTATCAATTTTGGCCCACTAAATATTAATTAAATGTAACTTTCCAAAACATACCAAGTTTTTTCTGTAAATTATAAAAAATTTGCCAATCTGAAAGGGTCGCAAGAAATTATTAAAAAAATAAAACTATGAGGACATTCTTGTGATTCCATACAGCAGTCGTCCCCTACGGCGGGCAGCTTAAGGAAAACCCTAAATCCCCACTTTTACTCTTAAAAACTCCAAAAAAGAAAGAAAAAAGAAAAAGAAAAACCTTCTGACCACTCCATTGATCCATCCATCGATCAACCTCTCCTTCTCTTTCTTTTTTTTTTTTCCTTCCTTTCTTTCTTTCAGTTCTTAAAGTTTTAGTGTAATTCTTGAATTATTATGCAGTTGGGTTTTTCTTTAAGAGAAGACCGAGACTGCTGCTGCCTCTTTGAGTAGCCATATGAAAATTCCAAAATTTCTTTTTTGGGGGTCCAATTTCGTATCAGGCTTAGTTAGGAGGCATAAATCAAAATATCTAAGGCCTTTTTGAGGGGCCAATGCATCTTCTCTCACCATTCGGCCCCCAAGCAGCCTCAGACATTTCTAAACCCTCCAATATGTGTATGTATATATGTATGTATTTGTGTTTGTGTTTGTGTGTGATGCTTATGATCAATTCTTTATGCCTCCATGATAACCGAAAGTTTTTACATAAACGACACCGTTTGGTTCAGACAGAGCCGTAGACTTGTCCGAATCTTGTATTAGAGTGAGGAACTCCTTATTCCCTGCCTCTCTTTTCCTTGTTAGATTCGAACACCAGTCTTATCTTGTTTGTTTGTTTGTTTGTGTGTGTTTGTGTGTGTTTTTTTTTTTTTTTAAGGATGGTGCTTTGTTACCAAAGCTTGGATCTTTATTTCAGTTCATGTTTGTCCTGTGACATGTTGTTTGTTTTAAGGACTTTGTTTTTTGGCACAACTGTTGAGTAAGTGAAGAGATCTGTGTCAAGAATGTGCCAATCTTTGTGATTTGTCTGTCAGTTGGCCACCCCAAATCAGTCCCTTTTGGGATTTGGGCGTTCAACCTAACCTCACAAAAACCAGAAGCTGCAAGAATTGTTGTGCTGATGGGTCCAGACAGAGGTGGCTAATACTAAGATAGTAAGACGGCTTAACGGCTTATTGCCGTCAGTTAGAGGTTTAGAAGTTGCTTCTGTAAAATATGATCATTTGGATGCATATTTCATCTTTGTTTAAGCATGGATTCTGATTTCGATGCGAAGCATGATGTTAAAATGGTCATGAGTTTTAGTTCTCAATCATTGTGTGACACATTGTTATGTTACTCCATGCTTGAGTTCAGGACTCATCTTTTTTATCTTTTCATGGTGTATGGTATATATCAGTGTTACTTCCCTGGGACATATGCTCTGCCATGGGTTGTCTTGTGTTCCATTGCCTTTGGGAGTGTCATGACTGCGATTATGTGCTCGTACTGGCCTGGTAAATGTATTATGGGTCTATTTTTTTTTTCATGTTCATTTAAAAATGTTGCAAATGATGATTTTTTTTTATGTTCGTGCTTAATGGCTGCTTGCATCAATTCTAGGAACTTATTACACTTAGTGAAGCTTCTTTTGTATCTGCACAATACTTTTATCTGCAGTTTAATTGAGCTGAAGAAGAATCATGGCACCTCCCTTGCATCTGTGATGGGTCTCGAGCCATTTGGTGTGGAGTTTAGGGCAATATTAATTTTTTTTATTTTTTTTATTTTTAGCTTGGGATTCCAACGGAGTTCTTAGGTATTATTAGGAAGAAGCCTCGCCAAATGAAGAACTCTGTCCCGCCAGCTTTTGATTTTTAGTACAGTACAATATTTTGGGACGACTACCACAAATAATACTGCAACCATGGCCTTGAAATGTCAATTGGTTGTTGAACTGTGTGAACTGCCTGTGTATGGAGCTCTGCTTTCTGTGGTGTGGTTCTTTTTGTCCTGGGTGCTAGTCATGTAAGATGAAATATGTTAAATGAAGTATAAAAGAAGATTAAGGGGTTGGTTGAGCATTGTGTTAGGTAGTTTCTTCATTGCTGTGTTACTGGTTATCTCACATGGAACATAGGCCTTTGATAAAATTACAAATATGTTAAATGTCGATCTAAAGCAATTCTGGCAAATGGCAGTGGAAATTTATTGATGGTAATTCTATCTGGTTTTCCACAGATGATTTCTAGCATGCAATTTTCTGAGGGTCCGGCTGTGTTTTTACCCTTTGTGTACCCAAAAAGATGGATTATACCTTGAATGATGGAACTATTAAGCCATTGATTTTACTTCTGCACCAATGTTGTGGGGGTGGATACGACACCTACGCATGAAACTGCCATGTTCCTTTTTCTGGTCATTGTGCTCCAGCCGAAATCAAAAAAGTCGGCTACACTAAGAATATCCAGCAATAAATTCAGTCCGATCAAAATGGGGTATAATCATAAACTAATGTTTTGAATGAATTTAAAAGAAAAGTGTATAATTTCAAAAATTTTATGGTGAAATAGAATAAATTTAATTAGTGTATTAAATAAATTTTTAAAAATAAAATAAATATATTTTAAAATAATACTTTACCCTTGTCGGTGATGCTAACTGTTTTTTTTTTACATCTATTTCCCTCTTTTGAAGAAAGGCTGCTGGGACTTGGTTGCTGCAAGCTGTCGAATGGGATGTTCAGACAACTCATGGTCATTAACCAGCTTTCTTGGATTTTTTTGCAATTATATAATCCCGACACAAGACAGCCCACCTGGCAATTCAACTTTGGATTAGGTCAAACAAAAAAAAAACAAAAAAAACCTCCCCCAGTGCATCGTATCTTACTTGGTTCCAACGGTGGCTTTACATCACAATGTCGCGTCAGCATTTTTCAAAATTTCAGCGTGTGGAATTGATTTTGGTCTCATAATTGACTCAATTAATCTCTCTTTGTCTGAACAGAGGAGTGGTTTAATCAGTCATTTTCTTTCCCTTTCTTGGAAGCCTATAAAATAGAAAATATCTTCTTGAGCTTATTTGGAACAATGAGGGTTATAAAAACAAATATATATTTTGCATCTCATGAAGCTTGAGGTTAAGGGTTGACATCTTAACTGCATGATTACTGTAACTACAAAGAAAGTAGAAGCTTGCCGTATCTTACTTGTTGAAGATGGCAAACTTCTAATACAAAATTCAACAAGTTCTAGACGCAAGAAAATAATAATAATAATAATGAAAACCAAGTTCCAATTATGACTTAGGTACTTTTTGATTTGTTGGCAATTCCGAGGGCCAATCCGACAACAAGAAACATTTAGCCTCCCCCCTAGTAACAAGTGGTTCATTCGTAACAACAGTCTCTTGAGCACAAACTGCTGGGATCCATTAGACTCTGCACAAAGCAGCATTTTATTTTCCTATTATATCAAATAAGGAGACCCCACATGAATCTTGTACAATGCACTGGTAGATTCCCCATCTCCAACTGACACAAAAGGAACGACGGGGGCATTGCTTTGGTAGCCATTGCTTTAGAGACCATTGTAGTAACCACCATTAGTTATATGGGCTCTTGTAATGGGAACTCCTCTTATTGTTGAAATTGCTTCATTCAGTTTTGTTGTGTGGGAAACCACTTGCTTTATCTTCTGCAACAACAACCAGCATTTGCGGGTTTGATCAGAAGAAGAATGCACGAAATTGGGTGTTACTTGTCATTTGCGACTCCAATTTTGCGGAAGAGAAAGACTTGACGACAGCACAACAGGATTAACTTTAATTTAATAAAATAATTATTAGATTTAAAAGAAATAAAATAACATGTGAGTGATTGGATGCGTAGTCTAAGCTCTTCATGAAAAAGCCTAAAAAGAGTTTCACTAATTAAAGAAGAGTATTCTAAAACCAAAAGAAAATTTATCAAATGGGCATTATATTTGAAGCATATGAATTAATCTATGTTTATATTGGGAAAGGGACATGGTCTATAGACATAGTGCTAAGATGTGCAAATATATATGTAAAAAGAAGAGGAGTAGAAAAAAGTTGGAAAATCAAAAAAATATAGCAAACCTGGTCATCTGCATAAATCTGGAACCTCAAATTCTGCTTCTGATGTTGCTGGCTGTTCTTTTGGTGGCTTCCCAAAATGATGATACAGATGGTAGCGGCAGCAGCAACACCAAAGGAGCAAATAGCACCAATCCCAGTGAAGCTCCACTTCCATAAATTCAAGCCTCCGGTATTTTCCTCCCAGATAGCCTTATCCTCCTCTTTTACATCTTCCTTTTCTTTCCTGAATCTTGGGGAATTAACCTTGTTATCCAAGGCCTCACCTATATAGGCCTCACTTTTTCCCTCAAATTTGAAATTACCTGCAGCAGCATCAATCTGAGGAGGCAAAAAGGCCTTAGTACCTGACTTTGGAGAATCCATTTTCATGTCGACAAATTCATTTTCCTTCATTTTCTTGAAGAAAACTCGAGAAACTGAGTCTTGATCAGCTTCTTTTGATCCCAAGATTGGACCATTGACTTTGGGCTTGATCACAGGAGGTACCACACTGATATCAATCGGTACCTTAGTGACTTCTTTAAGCACTTCCTCTTCTTGTTCCCTGCCAGTTGTGCTGGCAGTTTCTAGTTGGATTGGAACCGGAACAAGCTGGTTAGGCACAGCCCTTGATTTTTTTGGTGGTGAAGATGGACACACGAAGTAGTCCATGTTGAAGTCAGTTTGTGGATTGGAGCTGCGCTTGCTTGTGACAAACATCTTCTTTTCAGCGTCTTCATGGTAATCAAGGAATCCATGATGGGGAAGTATCTCCCACTCATCAAGATCCATTTTTTTGGTTTTTTTTTTTTTTTTCGAATGAATCTTTAGGTGTGGAGTTGGATTAAGGAGAAGGGGTTATATTATGTTCATATATGGCAAGTTTTTTGAATGCTATTTTGTTGGTTAATTATTGATCAAAGAGGGCGAGCATTTAATGGAATTTTGTGTGGAATTTTCATGAAAACAAAAGCAGCCAAGCCCGGCACACCACGGTGTCCTCTTGCTCTTTGGAGTGAAATAATCAAAATCTGAACAATAAACGGGGGGTTTGAGTGCTGATCTTTCCCAAGAATCGACAAAGGAAGAGGGGTCCATTGGGACCCACTTGGGGGAATGCCTTGATTGATGGGGCTATGTTTTTATTTTTTAAAAAAACTTTCATGCATATCTTAATTATTCCACTTATATTGTAATTGGGAGTTACTTATATATTTATACTCGAATATGAAATTTAATGTCTTTTTTTTTTTTTATGTAAAACTCCATTTATTAGGAATAAGTGACAGTAAAGCAATTCAAACCTGAGTTAATGCCTATAAAATAATACAAAGCACCGATTACGGTCGGTTGGTTTTTTAGTAAATTAGATTGCTTTTGCGTTACTTTGGATCAATTGAAGCCAAGAATACATGTACAGGGTATTGGGACATGTGTTCAAAGATCTATAGGTTCTTTTTTTTTGGGGGGGGGGGCACTTTTTTGAGATTTTTCATGAAACAATGGGAAGAAAACCAGTGGGAGAGGGCTCTCTTTAGATTCCCTCAAGGGGCTCTCTCTCTCTCTCTCTCTCTCTCTCTCTCTCTCTCTCTCTGGGAGGAGGAAAGAGAAATGAGTGTCGGTTGCTGGTTGCTCGTGAAAGTTTGCTTGGAAAGAAAGTAACCGTGGGTAGGCCTTCGAAGAGGAAGAGAAAAAAAAAAAAGGGGTAATGATGATGAAAGGGATGGCCCCACACAACAACTGTGAGCCGTCTATGGGCCGGTGTCTTTGATCTTCCGTATCATTAAAATTTGAATGAACTCGAAATATTATTTGATCTTACAAATCTTTGTTTCCTGTACGAACATGTTTGCCCCCACTGAATTTGCTATAATGCCGGATGTAGTAATTCGGTAATGAATGAAGTTAGTTGGATTAAAGAATAAATATTGAACAACTTCTGAACCACTTCTTTTTCCCCAAATTGACAAATGCGATTCAGCCTTTGCAGCTTTCCGCAAGTAGCAATTTTTTATGTGACCTCAACAAACGATGGAGCCATTTAGAAGTGAGTAGAGGCTAGGGGCTAGGGGTGTTTTAAAAAAAAAAAAAACTGAAAAATCTAGTTGGCTGATAAAATCGAATAAAAATTTTGATTAACTAAACTGAATTTTGTAATTTTCATGCAATTTCGGCAATTTGGTTTTGATTGGATTGAGCGAATTGGACGGTTTCCTAGCAACCATAGATGTAATATTGGACAAATCTTCTAGGAACTTGCAGCGTTGACAATTTTTATTTATTTATTTTTTATTTTTGCTGAGTACACCAAAATCTATTTCACATCAACTTTTAATGAAATATTCATTATTTGACGGGCCGACAATTGTGTGCATTTTCTTCCTTTTTGATGACGACATTCCAATGCTAGGCTTCTGGGGCAAGCAACAATTATTTGTCATTTTTTTTTTTTCTCGAAACATTTGCTTTCTTCTCATGGACATCGTGGACGTGTATGGCAGGCAAGTTAATGGTAGGAGGAGGGAGATTCCAATGCGAAGTCATTTTCAACAGTAGCCCTACACGCATGTTGCTAATGGACTAAAATCCTGTCAATCGGATGCAGCTGAAAATTTATGGGAGGAGCTTCTGCCCAAAGGGGTTGAAATAACGATCCCTGTAGGCTGCCCGCCAAGAAAATTTGGTAAATGGATCTATCATCCACATCAGAACAATAGAAGAGAAAAAGTCGATTTAGTGTTCCAAACTTCTACACTGCATAAAGTATGCAATATATATATATATTCAGTTTTATCTTTATCTATATTTAGATACAAAGAAATTCTTTACAAAACACGCAATATGCATCTTTGAAATCTCAATAAATTAATTTTATCGTTATACCAACTCTGGCCCTTTACAACTTTGAGTTTAGAGAATGTGGAATATTCATAAAAGTAAGGTCTAGTCGAGGGTTCAGGAAATTAATTTTGAAAAGCATGAGAAAATGAAATGCAGGCAAGTGCTCCCTAGAAAAGGATCACATAAATCTCAAAGCAAGATTTGATGGTTTAGCTTGGAATCAAGCCTGTAGATAAGAGGTGAGATTTTGAAAGGGAAAGCTCTACAGAAACACTGCAGACTACACTTGTTCCAAAACAAGATAGAAAGTCCAGAACCTGCCCTAAATGTGGAGTGAAACGTGCAAGCCACGGCAGCAAAAGTTTCAAGGCAATTAGTTTCTTCAAAGATTTGTACAAGACAATACTGAGGTAACACAACGATTTGAATCGACAATGTCTACAAATTTTTACTTTGCTGGGTTGAGGATTTTGCGATGAAGCTTTACTTTTCAATCTTCCTCCATTTGAGTCGTCTCGACAAATGCTCAGAATCCTGCTGTTTTTGGGCAGGATTTAGTGTGTGTGTGTGTGTGTATGCGTGCACACAGGTCCATACACATGTGCATAGAGAGAGAGAGAGAGAGAGAGAGAGAGAGAGAACACCAAATATGCTTACATTCACTGATCTTCAGAAATGTTCCTCCAAATGACAAATAATATACACAAAAGAGAAAAGCTGTTCTCAAATTTACACGTGCCTATTTGACTCTTCCCAAAAACCAAAACAAACTGCAACAGCTTCCTCTATCATCATTATCACTAATGATAAAATTTCAGAGGGGGGGGGAGAGAGAGAGAGAGAGAGTCTAATCGTGACAGACATTAAAACAGTTATAGAACATTATCTCATCCATAAGCTCCTTCCTAACCTTGATTTTACTCCATCAGCAAGTTTTGGGCATCACGTTAGTGTGACTATCTAGCTGATGTTGAAGATTCGCCTAAAGAAACAGAAGCCAGCGAAGAAGCCCAAACACGACAATTTTTAGCTCTTTCATGGAAGGCCCTGGTCTTGCTTAATGTTAGCTTGGTCCATATCCTCCTCACATCAACCATGTGAAGAATGCGCCCAGATAATTGTCTTGTCCCACCAAATATTTCCAAGTTGAAATGTGGAACATACGAGCCCCAAAAAGCCTTGAGATGAGACAATAACTTGGGAGATACAAATAGCAGTAGACGTAAACATAGGAACAATGTAGCCGATACCAAACAGAGTTCCCTTTTTATTATCTGGTCCAAGGGAGAGCCATCCCATGGCTGCAAGATAGAATCTTCATGACCACCCAAATTGCTCGGTTCATCCTCAACAACATTTTGAACAGGTTCAAGCCCTGAATTGCAAGCAGAGGTCAGGGCACATGAATTATAATCATGCTATTGACTCCTAGACTATATCGTCAATGGTGCTGGGAATCGGGAGTAAGCATCATGCATGGGCATTTCACAACACTGCTGGAGATCCTCGCAGGTTAGCAATAATATTATGTTGAGTGAGTATGAATTATTGAATTCAAAATAAAGGTTGAGGTTAGGTTCTTCCTCTTATCTTGAAACCAATGATCACCGAACACAGTAGATCATGTTATCTCTAACGTGAAATGAGCTCAATCCAAATAACACACTAAGCAAATTTTTATGATCTTCCTATACCACCTGCATGTGTCCTGATGTTTGGCATCAAACAATTAGCTCAATGCGTTTTGGGTTGGAAGCAAAATCAATAAACAGTTCATCAATTTACTCCCACAAAAAATGAGCATGAACTCACCCGTTGTTTTCTCATAGAATTGTACTAGAGATTGTAGATTCTTTGGGCCACAGTACTGCACCCTTGACATTTGGTTGATAATAATGACTGAAGGCAAGCTGTGGATTCCGTATCTTGAAAATATGCTGCAAGATACCAATTGACAAAGTAATCTAGGTAAAAAATTTTGGTGTTGGGCTGCAACTGCCTAAAATAACTAATTTTGACGAATTAAGCTCCCTGACACCAGATAAGGGTGTACTACTTATAACCAAATGCTTTAAGGCAAGGCCTAAAGAAATATCTTTCTTTTCAAACTGGTCAATAGGATGCATAGAAAGAATTTGCATAAAAAAATGCTTACTTGCAGGGAGTATGCTCAAAGAACAAGAAAGGATAAATAAAATCACCCCATTTATTACAAAGTAACTAGAAAGGTTCAACTCATATTTGAACAAAAGGAACCAGCTGATTAAAGGAGGGACCACTAAATACTTCCTAGAAACTGAAATAGATTAGCATTCACATCCAGGCCTGGTTGCACACAAGTACACACACATGCATTACAGCATACAGTTAGGTGTTTAAGGACTAGTGTGTAAACCATCAAGGAGTCCAACTTTACTAAGGCCCCTTTACCAATACTATCCACAATGATAACATAAAATTATAAACGGGTCAAGAAGCATGATACCTTGGCAGGGCCGAAGAGTGTTCAACAGCCAAATGTTCTATTTGAGGGAACATGGAACTAAGCAGCTCAAATTTAGGGCGCACATGGCTTGAAAATGGGCACCAGGAAGCATAAAAGAGTACAGAAATATAAGCATTCTCCTGCATTGAAGTCAAAGCTCTGTCCAGGAAGTTTCCATCCACCTGTTGACAAGATATGGATATAAAACTCAGGAGGAGGAAGCAATTCAAATTTGCAAGTATTTAAGACTAATCAAATACATGCCAGGTGATCTTGTTGAAAAGGGGGAAGAGGTATTGCTTTTGATAATGAACAAAAAAGGCTGAGTGATGACCTAAGTAGAGGAAATAAGCCATCATGGCATATTTTACCCAATTTATGAAATCTGGCATACAGATCCAATTCATCATAAAAGAATATGTTCACCAAAATTCTAATGGACAGCTGGATGAGTTTTGTGAAAGCAAAGATTGGGAGGGGGGCGGGAAGGCATGAAAAGACTCATTGGTAGTAAATTCAGCCAGTTCTGACGGCCAGCATCACTTTCATTTCATATTAAGAACAATTAGAAAACAACACCAATAAGAGCTGAGACATACAAGAATTATACTGCTACATGTAAATAACTGAATCCTGCAGATTCCACTTCACTTCAGACTCTAATTTGATTAAAGAAAATTGAATAATCCCTTTTGACCAATTAATACGTTCAAAAGCAAAGCTAACTAGAGTCAAAAGAACTAAAAATGTATATCAAATAAACATAAACAAAAGAATAACACACATTTGTTACGATGAGATTTTACAACTTGTGCAAATCTAACTCACTTATTAAGTTGCCCATTAGAAGATTTCAAAGTAACAAGAAGATTTCCTTCCTGTAGTGGGAAAAGCATGGAAAATACCATTGGTACAAGCTCTTCAATTTTTTTTTTTTTAAACAACACAATTGAACTGCAAACCTTATCAATTTTTGTTAATCATAAAGCCATTGAAATAAACTGCTAAAAGAGGCATCTCATCAATATTCATTGAGTTTTTTGGTAGGATAACAGGCACCACAATGCTGTAACCGCGTTTCTTATATTGGCAGTGCAGTGGTTCAGATCTTGTGAAGATATTGTAAAAATGAACACATCAAGTGGCAAATTTCATCTAGAAATAGCATTGACATGATGCAAGTTGTCTGATTGGCAATAAACATACATTCCACTACGAATATGGTTTAGAACTTTAGAACTTGAAGGACCCCTAAATTTGGTCACATTAGCTCCTTCTAAATTAGGACTCATGATCTCTTGACACTTAAAATTTTCTTTGGCTTCTAATTATTTTGTTCAAATATTTGAAGAAATCAGTAGCATCTAGTCATCCTGCAGGTCAGTCTTGATAGGTAAAGATAATAACTTGTAAAAGCGAAAAAAGTGCTGCCCAAACCCTGTATAATAGCCAAAACAGATGTTGTTTTAGTTTTATTTTGCCTCTTTTTTACCCCCAAATTTAAGCAGTCATAATCAATCAGGCACCCTAACAATAGAACAGCATACTGAAAGAATAACACAAAGTCCTTAAAAACATTAAGGTAGTCCCTTCCATGAAATTACATTTTCCGGTACAAGACTGGAAGGCAGAAAATGAAAAAGACTCACAATACCTGTACAACACAGCGCTAAAAGCTCTATATCTCCAACAATTTTTGGCAGGGTACCAACAAACAACATCTCAAAACTAGCAGCCACATGCGCATAACAGCATCCCTTCTCCGGTTGTAAGATTTGAATTCAAAATGCAAACTACTACCTAGTCCTTTATATACATTAAATTAACAAGCAAAAAGTCTCAAACACATTTCAAGTCCTGAAGACCACAAACTAACAAGATTGTTGATTTTGTACCCAAAACCATACTTAAACTCACACACCCACAACTACCCAAAAAAAAGAAAAAACAATGAAAAGTTAACGCCCCAATTCACAAAGTTTTCACACAAAATGAAACCAGCAATTTTCACCCACAATTCAAGAATAAAGCCAATGAAAAAAAAAAGGAAAAACAATCAAAGCCTATCTAAGCGTTCATGAAAAAGGAAAAAGAACGGCCAGGTCGATCAAAAAATTTAAAAGTGAACTAAAAGAAAACCCCATCTTGTAAAACAAAAAAAACAAAAAAACAAACCAGGCACTAAGAACCCATCAATCCAAAACCTATGAACTTTACCCAAAAAAAAAAAACAATTAATACAAAAAAAATTAATTATAAATAAAAAATTAAAAATCCAAAAAAAAGGTACCTCAAGAACAGGATTTGGGGAGATCGAGAGAGGGCATTGCGATTGAAGACTGTGCATAAGGAAATCGGAATCTTTGGAACACGTAGGAGCCGATGCCCAGACAAGCCCAAGAGATGACAAGGACCCAAAATAGAGCAAGCAAACGAGAGCCAAAGCCATTGTGGTAGAGGGCACAGGCCGAGAATACAAGGCACGAAGGACGGCAGAATTGGAAGAAAATTATTTATTAAAAACAAAACAAAACAAAAAAAAAGGGTTATCGTATTACGATGACGACGATCTACGCACGCGAATGGACACTGACATGAACACAAGGAGATTCAACAACAAGGACAGGGAAGAGATGGTGTTTCTCCTTTCTCCCTCTCTCTCTCTGTCTGATGGTGTTGTAAAATGTAATAAATAAATATAAATAATAAAGGCAATAATTTTGGTGTTTTTTTTATTTTTTTTGTGAGTTATTTATTACAAAAGTTGATTGGAAATTGAGATAATTTTTTATATTTTTTAAAATTTGTAAAGTGTTCTCGTAATTCTATAACATACAAAATTCCACCCAAATATACAACCAATTTTAATAAATGTTTGTTTTTATTTTTATTTTTATTTTTAGGGTGTGTTTCAAATGCCTAAATGCATACATTTCTTCTTTTTTTTTTTTGTTACTTTCATTTTAATTTTATTATATTGTCATTATTGCTTTGTTAATGTTTGGTGAAATTGAAATATAAATAAGTTTTTTCTAATATGTGTAATGTGAGAGGATGCTTTTGAGAGAAATTTGAGGATATATATATATATATATATTACAAAATATATATATTATTAATTCTATTGTGACAAAAAAAAAAAAAACAAAATGATATTCTCTCTTTCAATCCTTCTTCTGGTCTTTTATTTTCTCTCCCACATTTTTCATTCATTTCATTTGTTGTGTGCAATTTAAAGATCTAACCTTTTGATCCAAATTTTGTTCCGTTTGTTAAAAGGAGCTTTGTATAAGAGTCCTTACTTTATCAATGGAGCAACACTTAATTAATTTTTTCAGCATTGCAACAATTAAGCACTAACATATACAAATTATTATTATTATTATTTATTTTTCATAAATGCAGAGAAGCAATACCTAAATGTATAAAGCTCTGTCCCTAAATAAAAATTATTAACAGAAAAAAAAAAAAAAAAAGAGAAAAGGGAAAATACCTTGCATTCCACCTGGTCGACATTTCCAAGAGTGGCGCTTGGTCAAAGTGAGTGTACCAAAGACAGGCATTGGTGGGATGCTTAACATTACAGTTAAATAATAAAAAAATAATTTATTTTTATTTTATTGTGAACATTTTTTAGTAAATATTTTTTATAAAAAAATTATTTTTAATAAACCAACAAACTCTTAATTCAAAAAAATTTTGCATCATTTTTTAAATAAATTAAAAATAATTAAATGGTCTCTTAAAGGATTTTTTTTATTTTTTAAAAAGAGAAGCTTCTTCCTTTAAAATTTAGCTTAATCAAAGAAATGATTAAATAATTTTATTTTTAAAATTAATTAATTAATAATTAATAATTAAGATTCGAACTCAAACAAATTTTACCGATGAATGAGCCAGAAGAAAGCGTAAGAGAGAATAATTAATTGCTGCCCGAACCGAACAAAGCCGACGCGGGGGGCGCTGCGCTTATCCTGTAAGGAGATTCAAGATAATATTGGTTTCCAAACAGGCCTCAAAAGTTCCTCCTCAATCGCAAAGGCAAAAACTCAGCGAGAACAGCCTCTCCGTGTGTGCGCCTCTCTGTATTCTATTCATCTTCTCTCGGACGAGGTTCTCAGAGGGACAACTGCAATCGGAGGAGATTGGAGATATTTTCTGTAACAGAAAGCGAAAGGAAGAAAGTATGGAGGCCACAGATCAGAAGGAAATGGACAACAACAACAACAACAACAACAACAATGCACAAACGGTGGCCGATTCAACCTCGGCACCAGTTAATAATGTTGTTGCTGTTGTCGATAAAGAAGCGGAAGAACGCCAGGCACGTGACCTCAAGGCTGGCTTGCATCCGCTCAAGGTCTTTCCGCTCTCTTTCCCTTATTTACGTCTCTTTGCTCGTTTGTGTGTCTCTTGGTGGTGGTGGTTTCGTAGTGACGCAGCGATTTGATTGGTTTTTCATGAGTTATAGCTTGTCCTTTTTTTCTTTTTTTCTTTTTGGGTGGGAATTTTATGGTAGAAGAAATTACATTCCAATTTTTATTTTGGAATTTGTGAGAGAGAAGATCAATTAGAACAATTATATCTCACTGCAAGCTTCGAATGAGTTAATTAAATTTGAGATTAAGACTTTGTTGATTGATCTTTAGGTTTATGAGTGAAAAAAGATCGAACCCTTGTGGGTGTTCATGAACGTGCTTGGCGAGAAATAGGCATTGGAAAAGCTAAATTGTGTCTGATTGTAGCAATTGATTTGTCGACAATTGGGAAGACATGCTGCGATGCAGATGTTGTAAATAAAAAAAAAAAAAAAGAGAGAAATCCCAGTTGCAGCCACCATGCTGCAATGCTTTGTGGATGATGAATAGCTTTTGTTGAGTCTTTGTTTCTAGCAGTTGGATTAAAATTGAGACGGGAGGTAAGATGCTACCAGTGTTGACGCGACTATTGACTTAAGGCATGTACCTTGGGTTGCAGAATTACAAACCTCAACTATGTAATTTAACAATAAACTGTATTTATCTTGAAATTTGAGAGTGGAATATTTGTGGTACGTTATTCTTCACTTGCTTTAGCAGAAGACATGGATTAGAGGGGGCATTTTAGATTAGCTGTGTTTTGGGTCACCTTGCAATGCCTATATTGCCTTTTTTTAAGGTTGAATTTACACAAATGCAAAGCTTAATTTGTGGGTATTTGCTACTATTTTAGCTCTTGTTTTATTTGCCAAACTTGAAACAAAATCAGCTTTTTCTTGCTTTCTGGTGGTGTTTTGTTCTGGCTTCTTGGTTGCTTATACACATGTTATACAATGCATGCAGTTTTTCCCCTTCAACAATAACAGTCTGTTAGCATTTGCCTATCTTTTTTTTTTTTTAACTGCACATTTGAGTAGGGCTTATTTTGTTTTTACTTGTCTATGATCAGCATAAGTTTGCATTTTGGTACACTCGACGAACACCTGGAGTTCGGACGCAAACATCATATGAGGACAACATAAAGAAGATTGTTGACTTCAGCACGGTAAGCATTTTTGTGATAGACTGCATGTGAAGATATGTTATTTGTTACCCAAATAAAACAATTATTTCTGGTCCTGTTTTACTGATTTGGCCTTTACACATTCTTTTATGAAGGTTGAGGGTTTTTGGGTCTGCTATTGCCACTTGGCTCGACCTTCTTGTTTACCAAATCCAACTGATTTGCATCTTTTTAAGGAGGGAATCCGCCCTTTGTGGGAGGTAACTTTCTGAACCTGATTTTGTAATAGGTCTTGATCACCTTTTTTTTTTTTTTTTTTCCTTGTGTCCATTCTATGCTTGTGGTTTGCATTTGGGTCTACACTAAACACAAATGTTGCCAATGATTGTTTTCTGTCAGGATTCTGCCAACTGTAATGGTGGAAAGTGGATAATAAGATTCAAAAAGGTTGTCTCAGGTCGCTTTTGGGAGGACTTGGTAAGATGAGAGAAATACTTTGTCATTGTTTTGCAATTGCTATTGTTGTTGTTAAATTACAGCTGAATATTTTTATGTTGCCTTAATGTTGTTGGCTTCTTGTGTCGTGGTGACCGCATTATGCACATTCTGCTTGTTTATTGCAAACAAATGGTCACACATGCTCACGTGATATGCTTGCATGCATGGTTGTCAATTTGAAATGTCCCTTGCCAGGCCAACCTTTCATTGATCTACTAGAGTCTTCTCAACTGGAATATGGAATTCAGGAACATGGATGTCTGATGCACTTTGTTGTTGGCTAGAGAACATATTGCACAATAATGGCCTACTAACATTTTTTAGTGCTTTTTGTCACCAAAAAAAAAAAAAAGAAAAAGAAACTGAGTGCTTTAAAATTTCTTAGTCCTTTAATGAGATAAATGTTGTAGTCTGCATTCCTATTTTTCAAATCTTGGTTTTAATAACTAGCTGCAAAAAGGGTGTGTTGGTCCTGATTCTGTTTGGATCCAAACTGTACTGCTTGTATGTTGCTACCATTCTGTTAATTGGAAAATCTAATGTGATATTAGATTTTCCAATGGAAATTGATAGTAGGTGCTGGTCACCATTTGTAGGAGTGCATATGGGATAATTTTTCTTACTTCTGCCCTTCTTTTTGTTTTTTTTTTTCCAGTTATTGTACATGTGATGGTTCTTGCTGGTAGAAAGTCAGAATTGGTTTTTACGTGGGAGTGTTGGTTTTCTATTAATTTTCATTACTTCTTACATGCAGGTACTTGCTTTAGTGGGTGACCAACTTGAATATGGGAAAAATATATGTGGTGTGGTGCTGAGCATTCGGTACAATGAGGATATATTGAGTGTGTGGAATCGCAATGCATCTGATCACCAGGTCATTGATTGCTTAATTTTTGCCGCCTTTCCCCCTCCTTTTAGCAGTCTAGATGTGAACCATTTAAATTTTTCGATTCTTATTATCTGTTCTTTATCTTGTGATTGTTGCTGAAATACAATGCCTTACCCTTCTCTGGTCTTTTAGGCTGTCATGGCTCTAAGAGATTCAATCAAAAGACACTTAAAGCTTCCCCTCAGCTATGTTATGGAATACAAGCCTCATGATGCTTCACTGCGTGACAACTCTTCGTACAGGAACACATGGTTAAGGGGGTAGATATATTTTTAGCGACACTGGTTGATCTGAAGTCTTAGTGCCGAGGCCCAAGGTCCCTGCTTCACGTTAAAAACTCACTCAGTGGTCAAGCAGTCTCATTTTGTATCATTACGGAGGCACCTATGTCGCAACATCTTGAAGGTTGAACCATAAAATGGTACCAGCGAAGCAAAAATGTTTTCATGAATGAAGTACTGGATTTGCCTATAGACGCAAAGCTGCTTTTAATAAAGTACTGCTATCTGGACGTGATATCCAGTTAAGAATGTGATGTTTAGTGGATTTTCCATCAACCTTTGCTAGCTTTCTAGGCTTACTTGAAGTGTCTGATAGTTTGTGCCTAATTCGTTTGCCATTGCATTCACAACATTTCATTCTCCTCGTTAGGAAAAGTACTAGCAAAAGCTTGTCATCAGGAGTTGGCTTGCTAAGTTTATCTCCGCTTGCTTTGGGTTTGGCAATGCTTCCTTCTATGCAGAAGCGACCTCCCATCCGCACAACCCACCTAGAAAGAGAAATTCTTGTAAAGTTGCCAGTGGTCTACCATCCTTAAAAGAAAGGGTCTAATGGCCCTTACTCACTCTCATTCTGCTTCTTCAAGCTCTGAAAGAATCTTCGCTCTCACCATTACCGATCAATGTCTGAATACCTAACCATGTCCAAGATCATCAGGCTTAGCACGCACAGCAACAGCCCAAGCATGACTTACACTCACTTTGATTGAACTCGGTCCATAAAGTGGAACGGTGGAGTGCGGTGACTCTGGAGCCTCGACGCAAAATTATATCTTATATTTTTCCGTCGATTCGAGCATAAAACGTCTGTCCCATTTAGAGGAAAAAAAAAAAAAAAAGAAGGGAAAAGCATCGAACGTGTTGGAAAGAAAAGAAATAGAAATGTGGCAAAGAAGGAGAAAGGCATGCATAGAGTGTCAATGATGGAAGAACTTAACAAAAAGGGTGATGGAGATTGATACTCATACGCGGACCAAACTGCCAAAATGTTCATTTATTTTTACCATCCATAAACCCCAACACTTTCTCCGACTCCACGAACTTGTTTCTTCTGGCTTCCTGTGTTTCACTCTCTCGGAAGCAAAAGAAGGAAGGATCAAGAAAAGGTTATGAGACTGTATGCTTTACTGGCACTTCGGATTGCACCTTTTCGTGTTCTCTCTGTGAATAATGAAAATATTGTACATGCATTGCACAGGCAGACAAAGAACTGAACATTTGTAACCAATCCGCATTTGGTAAGAGCGTATTTTATTTTAAGGTTGTTCCTCAGAACGTGTGGAAACAAAATCGAATTCCAGTATTGTAACCTTAAATACTGAATTAGAGCCAGCCGTTGTTGGGGGTCGAACACACAGTCATAAATTTGATCCATTCCAATACTTAAAACACTCTAATCTAATCCACATCCTTTGTTAATTGGCTACACGCTTGCATTGCATGATGGCAAAGGCTACACGACGAGATCTGGTGGAGTGGGAGTGGATACCATAGCAGCGGCAGCCTAGCCATCCGTAAGCCTTGATGACAACGGCATCAACAATGACAATGATGGACTTTTATCTTCAAAATTCCAATATCATAATTCCAGCCCATCTAATCTTCCACCTTCCATGCAAGTGATGCTTTAACTTAATTAGTTTATTAAAAGATAGCTTGAGGAAGTAAGCCCACTTTTTTTAGCTTTAAAAAAAAAAAAAGAAAAAAAAGAAAAAACGAAATACTATTACTATAACAAATTTGCCAAATAACAACGCCAATAAAGTTTTAATGCTGAATTTTAATTTCCACCCAACATAATAACAACAACTTGGGATTTTTCCTCCCTTTCTCTTTTCCTTATTTACATGAGTTTGATCAATTTTATTAAATAAAACATCACATCCACTATAATGCAATGTCACTCATTCAATTTATTATTATGGATATCTTTATTTTTCACTTAATCTTTCATATTTTTTATGCGAAAAGTTAGTTAGTTTGATTTTAAAAAATTGTAAGAAATCACAAACATAATGCAATTAATCAAATATTTTCATTTTTTATTTTCTAAAAATAAGTAATCAAAAATTTTTACTGCTATTTATGTCTCTCTAATATGTATTTCTATCATATCTATTTTTTCAGTCATATAATGAAGTGTTGAAAAATATTTATATTTGAAGGAAATTTATTGAAATTTAAAAAAAAATGCACACACACACACACACACATATATATATATATATATATATTGTGTAATTAAAATATTTTATTATAAAAAATAAATAAAATATAAATAAAAAATTTATAAATTTAATATGATGTTAACTTTCTAAATTTATTATTTATTTAAAATCTTTGGGGAGACATTGCTGCAATAATTGCAAGCTCTCTGGCGGTGGCAGTGGCCATAGAAGAAACCAACACACCGATATACGGGGAGACAACTTATGTGGGCCAGGAAAACAGACAACTGGCCAACCTGGCCAGAGCCTCCCATCACCGTTGGCATCAAATGATGGGGGGACCCACTTGAACGATTAACTTTCCCTCTTGTAATTTTTTGACATTCCCAGTTTTCCATCCCCAACAAAAACAGACAAAGAAACACAAAACATAAAAAACAAGGAAATTCTTGTCCTTTCTTCTCTTCTCTTTTTCTTCTGTCCCTTGGAGCAGAAAGAAGAAAGAGAAAGAAAGAAAGAAGCTTTCTTTGAGAGAAAGAGAGGGATTTCTGCGATCTGCAGATCCAATTCACACACACACACAAAAATAAAATTGTGGTTGTGGAGAGAAATAAGGAGAGAAAATGAGGGAGGTGATAAGCATACACATAGGGCAAGCAGGGATCCAAGTTGGGAATGCTTGCTGGGAGCTTTATTGCCTTGAACATGGAATTCGGCCTGATGGAACCATGCCCAGGTACCTTTTTTTTTGTGGTTTCTCTTCTTTTGTTTAATGCATTTTTGTGCAACCCATTAGAGACCCACTTATGTATTTTGTGATTTTAGGGTTTTTTTTTGGTGTAAAACTACATATATAATGTGATGATCTTTCTTTTCTGATAGAACCTTTTGTTGGTTGTTTGGTTGGTTATTGTGAGATTTTTCTTTTCAAGATTTTAACTTTTTGTTTTTTGGAAACAGAGTAGGTTATTTCTGATATTATGGCATTCGATCATTGTGGGTTTTGATATTTTAATGGATCTTGTACCTTTCTGTCTCGTCATTGTTCCATTTTCTTTCCCCCAATTAATGTAGGTGAGTAGGCGTGTAAAGCCGGTTTCTTTCCATTTTTTTCTCTCTCTTTATTTCTTTTTAAGAGAGAAAATTGCTTGCATTTATGGGTTTCTTGTTCGAGATGAAAGTGTTTTCCTTTATATATGTGATTTCTACCGTGAATATGGGACAGTTTCAGAAAAATGTGTTTGTGGGTTTTTCATGCGAAGAATTTCTGGCCTGCTTATGTTCACAGTTCTCTTCGATTTTGAGGAACAAATAAAGGATTTTGTAGGTAATGTGAATATAAAATCCTGTTTACTAATCAGCCACAAGCCGTCTAAAGGCTAAAGAATCCACCGTTCAGCTGTTTTATTTGGGTGAATTCTACAATGTTACAATGGAGTTGGCAGAAGTGTTTTGTGGGTGTATATTATCTGTTTTTTGACATCTATGGTTATGAATGTATTTCCATTTTGTTGTATTTCTGAATATGAATGGGTGTAGTCTAGACTGTTGTAGCAATGTTGGAAATAAGTTGCTTCACGGATCTTGTTAACATTTATTCACATTTTGGTGGCGATTGGTGGATTTCTATTGGCAACAACATACATGCATTTAGGGTTTAGAAGAAAATGACAATCTCGCAATTTTTGTGCTGGAAGTTTTATTTGTTTTACTCTGTTTGAGGATATTCCTTATTTATTACTTTTTTTTCATTTCTATTGTACCTAACAAAGTTCTTTTCTTCTGTTGCAGTGACACCAGTGTAGGTGTTGAACATGATTCTTTTAATACCTTCTTCAGTGAAACTGGCTCTGGCAAGCATGTGCCCAGGGCTGTATTTGTGGACCTGGAGCCTACTGTTATTGATGAAGTTAGAAGTGGGGCTTACAGGCAACTTTTCCACCCTGAGCAACTTATTTCTGGCAAGGAAGATGCTGCTAACAACTTTGCCAGAGGGCATTACACTGGTAAATATGTTTGCACTGTCATGTTAAATTGACAATCTCCTCCTCATTGTATTCATCAACTGAAAGTTTTGTGGAATAATGCAGTGGGGAGGGAAATTGTTGATCTCTGCCTTGACCGAGTGAGGAAGTTGGCAGACAATTGCACTGGCTTGCAAGGGTTTTTGGTGTTCAATGCTGTTGGTGGGGGTACTGGTTCTGGACTGGGCTCTCTGCTTTTGGAACGTTTATCAGTGGATTATGGAAAGAAGTCAAAACTTGGCTTCACCATCTATCCTTCTCCTCAGGTTTGTGTTGCAAACCTCAAGGACAACTATAGGGGGATAAATTGTAGTGAAAACATTCTGCTAAATATGAAACATTAATCATTTCACGAACTTCTTTCTGCATGACATTATTGTATACTAGCTGGTTATTTTAATCCAGATAAATCACTTTTTATATTCAAATGTTGAGGCAAATGACCTGCAAACTAAACTTATGAATAGAAACTTAGTGAATGTAGAGAATCTTTTGTAAAGAAAACATTTTCTAAATATTTTTAAGGAAAGGCTAATGTTCAAAGTCTGAGTTTGGAAATTAAAACTACTTGTGATTGTTTTATGTTTCATGAATCTGGAATGGCTAGTGGAGCATAGCAACACAAAAGAAAGGTGAAGTGGGCAACCATTTTTGGAAGATAACTGCCATTTGAGTTGTACAGATTTCCTAGGCTTTCTCCACACAGAATCACATGATACCTGTCTGAATGGTGAATTATGGCTATTTATGTGTGTGTGGCCTCATGTTAAATGCTTTTATCTTTGGATTGAACTACCAGTTTGAAAACCTCTTTCAGCAGGCTTTTACTCATTTTGCAGGTCTCTACTGCTGTTGTGGAGCCTTACAATAGTGTGCTCTCTACTCATTCTCTTTGAACACACTGATGTAGCTGTGCTTCTGGACAATGAAGCTATCTATGATATCTGCAGGAGATCGTTGGACATTGAAAGGCCAACATACACCAATTTGAACCGGCTGATATCCCAAATTATTTCTTCCTTGACCACTTCCTTGAGGTTTGATGGTGCCATTAACGTGGACATTACAGAGTTCCAAACTAACCTTGTGCCATATCCTCGCATCCATTTCATGCTCTCATCTTATGCCCCCGTAATATCAGCTGCCAAAGCTTACCATGAGCAACTCTCTGTTCCTGAGATCACAACTGCCGTGTTTGAACCTTCAAGTATGATGGCCAAATGTGATCCAAGGCATGGGAAGTATATGGCTTGCTGTCTAATGTACCGTGGAGATGTTGTCCCAAAGGATGTTAATGCTGCTGTTGCAACCATTAAAACAAAGCGGACGGTACAATTTGTTGACTGGTGAGTTCATATGCTTATGCTCAACATGTAAGGACTGATTTTGGCAGATACCTCATGCTGTAAAGATGAGGTTAAACTCATTTTATAATCGTGCAATTGGAGTTGCATATGCCAGCTTCAAGTGGTTATGATACTAATTTTAATGGCCACATCCACAAAATTTCTGAAACATATATTGCACTGACATCTTAGTCAAATATCTTGTTGTAATCCTTAACAAGAAGGCACTATAGGTAATCCAGAAGCCATTCTTATGTCAAATCTTGGCTATTATCATATACTAGCTTGTTATTTCCTAGACTAAATAATCACAAAACAAGAATGGTTATAGAAAAACAAACCTTATTTTGGAAGATAACTGTCATTTAAGGTGGAGTGGGCAAGCATTTGTTTCCCCTCTTGTGGTCATAGACTTGTTCCAAGATTTGGCATAATTAGTTTGAGAGTAATGACACATAATGCCAAACTTAGACCATTCAGGAAGGAATGAGATTGATTATTGAAGTAAGAAAATAAGGTGTTTGAGATTGGCAATTGTGTGGAATGCACATTTTTATTCAGGTTATTTTGTGTGCATGCTAATAATTTTGACATAGTACTTGGTGTTTATGTGCAAGAGACTCTTTAGCTTTCAGTTTGGACTATTGTATATTTGGTTGCTGTAAAATGATATTTGTATGTAATGAACACTGCTATTATTCTAGGACCTGTTTGGCAGATGAGGAATTTTGATTTCCAATGCAGGGATTGGTATATGCAGTTTATAAAGAAAGTAACTTCCTAGATTTCACTAGAAAAGAAATCAGATTTTCAATAGATCATCTATATGAATGTTAAACAGTTGCCTTGTTTGTCACTTCTGTTTTTGTTGGTCCAGCTAATGTCATGCGATGTGCTCATATTCTAGGTGCCCTACTGGTTTTAAGTGTGGTATCAACTACCAGCCACCAACGGTGGTGCCAGGAGCCGATCTTGCCAGGGTGCAGCGTGCAGTTTGTATGATAAGCAACAATACAGCTGTGGTAGAGGTTTTTGCGCGAATCGACTACAAGTTTGATCTCATGTATTCAAAACGAGCATTTGTCCACTGGTATGTTGGTGAAGGCATGGAGGAAGGTGAGTTCTCAGAGGCTCGTGAAGATCTTGCTGCTCTTGAGAAAGAC
The DNA here is from genome assembly GCA_037897445.1 of Ceriops zippeliana. Lineage (NCBI taxonomy): Eukaryota > Viridiplantae > Streptophyta > Magnoliopsida > Malpighiales > Rhizophoraceae > Ceriops > Ceriops zippeliana. The sequence continues at coordinate 1,644,176 of JBAPLH010000057.1, forward strand.
TTTGAGGAAGTTGGGGCAGAAGGTGGTGACGAGGAAGAAGAAGAAGGAGATTTCTGAGATAATCTTTGATTAGGCACCGGCTCTTGGATGTCTTTCTGTTTCCATTGCTTGCTTGTTTTTCTGGCATTATGTGGTTGTGATTATCATCCCGTGCGATTGATCTGAATATTACCTTCTTTTATGTTGTGGATTTCTACTCAATGTTGGTCTCATAAATACAGTTTTTAAGATGCAACTTTCGACCTCAGCAATGTCATGTTATGTTTCTAAATTCGCAGTCTTTTAGTTTGAACTAGTCCATGGTATTTAGTTACCTGTCCTTCTCTGAAGTATCTTGAAGGGCAAGTCTCGGTGCAAGGTAAACAACTCCATTCCATTGTGACATACAAGTCACGAATTCGAGTTTTAAAAAAATTTCTATGTGAAAAGAAGAAAAGGAATAAATTTAAGATTGTGAAAAGGAATGGCTGTGTCCCAAGCGTCTGAGAGCCGTGTGGCCCGGGGACCGAAACTTGATCGTTCTTTGAAAATTATTGTGTGCGCCATTTTATGGATAGTGGAAGGAATTTACGCAGGATTGTAGCCCTCGGGTATATTATGTCTAGAGCTTGCTCCAGGAAGGCCAATGAAGAAGGTACTACGTTGAAGATCCTAATCGCTACTACTCCAATGAAGAACCGTATCGTGGCTCGTAGCATGATGGGAGACATTCTTTCAAGGTGTTGGATCTGCTGGGAAATGCTGAAGTTTGCCCTTACCCGATGCTGCCCATTGAAGAGTTCTTTCACAAATTCTTTTTGGAAACTTGATTATCGTATTCAGCAAGAGAATAGTTGGGGTAGGCTCATTTGGATTTCGTATATATCCTGAGTTCGTCAGGTCTTAGATTATTGTTCACACCCAAGTTATTCATGATTCGATGTAATAAGGTTTCAAATATTGACTTTTTTTTTTTGTGGTTAATCAATGCGGGTTGGGTCTAATTAGTTTTCGAACAGCTTAAAGTCTGATAATTTATGTTGGCTCGACTTTTACCACTTCAATACCGGAAAAGATGTCCTCCTCTTGCTGGAAGATGGAGATATGGAAAGATTGGCTCCTGATTCTTGCTTCATTCAGCCTCATATCATATGCTAGCATAAACCTCCAACCACAGCGCCTATGGGAGTCGTTTGGTGAGGATGCTTTGCCCAGCATCTCTATACTTTCTTTCTCGTGTTAGATTAATTAGGTAGATTTGAACCAACTTGCCCGAAATAGTTTGGCTAAGCGGTGGAAAGGTTGCATGTGTCTGACTTTCGGTGATGTTTTCGTGTGTTAGGAGAACCTTTCAGGTTGTAGATGTCATCTCCAGGCAGTAGATATTTTATTTTTCGATTAGTTGAAATATATGTTTTACAAAACAATATTTCTTTTTTTTTTTTTTTTTTCAAAAAATTATAAATCTTCTTGTTTATCAAGTTTACTTTTATAATTAGTTGTCAGTTGGTATAAGCATTACCTTACCTTTATTACAGAAGAGATCACAATGATAAATTTATGTGATTTTAATCTCTTTTCTCTCCATCTTTCCCCAAACCTAACAATGGAAAATATTTTTCTGTTGCTTTTCCTTCTCAACCAAACAACACAAGATAGAGATAGAATCAATTTCCTTCCTCGGTCTCCTTTCCTATCGTGTTATCCATCTCTTTTCTCAATTTTCTTCTTTCCCAACAAACACAACGTCCAAGAGTAGCGTGTTTCTGTGATCCATGAATTGGGATCCTAATGCATATGGATAAAAATGGTCTAATGGGATGAAGAATTTCATGAACAAAGGTGTGGACCGCAGAGCAAATAACAAATGTCTTCATCTCTCTGTGGCATACTAGTCAAGGTGAAGTCATTATCATGTAAACCAACCCTCCAAGGTTTTGGATGTCGTAATCAATTGTCCACAACAATGAATTTTGTTAAGAAAGATTCTTTTGGCAACCCTGGAATGCACCTTTAGTTGGATTCACTAATAAATGTAAGCTGTTATTCTTCAGCCTTTCAAACATCTGCTCTTTTTTCTCACACAGCTGGAAAATAGCAGCTGAAGCTCATCTTCTAAGTAAATACTGGGGAGACTTTAAGATAGCCATTACAAGGTACTAACCATTGTGCTAGAAACTAGTGCAGCGCCTTAAGAGTCCCCATTTGAAATGCATGATGTTGCAACATACCTTATTGGCTACATATGCACTAGAATGAGAAAGAAAGAACGAATTTGAAGAATGGAGAACAATCGGACAAATGTTTTGTCTTAATTGATATGTTGTCACGTCTGGCTTAATCCATATCTTTTAAAATCTCCCCAAAACAGTAGTTAGGGTGACATTCTCCTTTTAATTTGTTGACATTATTGAAATTTGATTTCAATTTCATCTACGACTGTGGCCTCTGACTCTCTAGTGGATGCATTCTTCATATTGGTGGAATGCATGCAATTAAGTTGAGAACAAAAAATTCAATTTATTGGCCCCTAGGCTCATCAAATCTGGGAGAATAATTACCATATTGGTGGGAGATCCCAGTTTAGAGTTTCATTATGATCATGGAAGGTTTCCATGTACTCTTCCACTCCATTTATTGCATACAGAGATGCTGATATCTGTCTTTCCACTTTCATCCTGTCAAATTCTGACAACTGCAAGTCACTGGCCCCTGGCAAAACCATATTTCGAGGCAGATCCAAAACTTCTTGTGCAAACAGAAACCGATCGATCCCAGGTCCAAAACCACACGAGAGAACGGAATGATCAAATTCTTCGGTGCACTTGCTCATATCAGGCTTGTATGCAGAGTCAAAAAACTGAGTATCCTGAGTTGTTTCATCACCGGTCCGAGAATTTCTACCACTGGCGTCACAAGCGCTAGTGCTACCAATATCACTGGTACTACCAGTTACAAGAGTACTGGGTGGGACAGAAAGTTCAATACTTTTTGCACTTTGTGCCTGCTTTCCTCCTTTCTTCTTGTTGAGAAGGTTTTGAATCCTGGAAGCCATAGGAGAATCAAATGACACACGAGTGATGAAGTTGGTGCGAGTATTGGATCCACGGAGAAGGCAAGCAGCTTCGTCATAAGCACGAGCAGCTTCTTCAGCTGTCTCAAAGGTGCCTAACCACATCCTTATCTTTTTGGTAGTGTCCTTGATTTCTGCCACCCATCTCCCAGAAGGCCTTTGCCTAACCCCAACAAACCTTTTATTGTCTCTGGAAACTTTTGATCCTTTGAATTTGGTTGTTGCACTAGTTGGAATGCTTGGCCTTTGATATTGCTGAAAGTGAATTTCCATGGGAAATGGACCAAGAAAGGACACAGGGTTGGGAGGTTGCCTTTGAAAGAAAGAGTGCTTTTGTTCTCAAAGGATGTTTGCTCGTGTTTTGTTTTGCAATGGCTGCCCATATGCGTATATATGGTTTAAAATTTCCCTCAAGTTGTTCTTTTTAAACAAGCAATTTGATGCCGATATCGAAAGAACATATAATAATAATAATTATAATTATAATTATAATTATTTCTGTGGGCGCCAAGATTTAAATCCTAATTATTGAAACTAAAAGTTTAATCGCTCTATGACTAAATTGTGAGGTTAGTGAAAAAAAAAAGGGGGGTGGGGTTCATTTCATTGTGGATGTGTGACAAATTAACAGCAACTTGGAGCTTTATGGACTTGGTCCTCGTCCCCCTATGACTGGGTCAACAGAGGACAAGAGGCCGTTGAAAGCACGGATTCTTGCCACATGGAAGCATCAGAATTATCGTTTAGATGAAAACAAGCACTAACTTCCTCAAGAATCACTTTTGGCTTAAGATAAAATATACCCATCCATGCCATAGACAAAGAACATCTTTTCTTGCACGCTGCCTGCCCTGCATATCACCAAACCAAACCAAACCAAACCAAACCAAAATTGTTGGTGTTGCATCACATTGATCCTAGATTCCTTGGTTACATTTGCAATAATTGTTTTTTTATGTTTTTAAAAATATTTTATGGTGTTATTATACTCATGGATTCTAGGATTGGCTTATTCATACGATGATGCTCTTGCAAATGCTTATTATTATTTTTTAATTAATATAATAAAAAACAACATTGTTTTCCTGGCTTCTCTTATTGTTCATTGATGTTTGTTGACTCATGGCTTAGAGTGTTAGTGATTAGGCGTGGAGGTGGGTACATGGGCGGATGGGATTGGATTTGGGTTGGGTTGGCTGGATTTGGGTCTTGAGTCATTCAAATTTTCAAAAATCTTGAATTATGGGTATATCAGATCTTTTTAAGTTAATTACATTTCAAATGTACTAGATTTTAGATTATTTCGTCTTTAGATCTTTTAAAGCAATATATCATTGACTTTTTCAAGTAATCTGAATAGAATTAATCAAGTCGATTTCAGGCATTGGGGAATAGGGTTATTCATTCTCACGAGTGCATGTAAAGCAATGTTGAATATGACCAGTTGGTGCTATGGTATGGCACTTCTATCTAACATTTGAAGAACGATAGGACCGAAAAGAAACACGCATCATAATATGTTAGTTATTTTTCTGTAACTTTAAATTAAGAATTGTTTTTTAATATTTTAATTTCACTTTTTATATATAAAAAAACACTTTTTATTCAAACAGAAATAAATTTTAACGAGTCTCTACACCTAATTATAAGATTTATTAAATTTAAAACTCTGTAACACGCATTTACTTTAAATTTCTGTCATTTTTTGCAGAGAAAGATTCAAATTTATATCAAATGTGTGAGGACCATCCATGATAGCCATTAAATTCCGATGGTAAGTCGACCCCATTTTGTCTTTTTTTTTTTTTTTTTTTTTTTTTTTTTTTCATGGCCAGAGACGGTCCACTTTAGGGCTTAACCACATAATAATGTTATGAGACTAGTAAAAGATTTAAGATACACATAATAATATTTATTGCCTCTAGAAAGGTATAAATTCGTTGTGCATGATTGCAATTTCTTCTTAGATGTTTACAATAATGTAGGATCAAGTTTGATGAAAATTTTTAATGATATGGAAAACGCATCAATATTGTCATGCGTGTGTATTGTTCTGTCTAAATAATTTATCTTATTTTATTTTTATGAAATTTATCACTTTTTTATAATAAAATAAATGAGATAGAGAGTGTCCAAAATCAGTCTATGGTAATGCATTGCCCAAGTGATGGCCATATCGTTATCTGGGCTCACACAAAAGCATCAAAGACATTTTTGGGTCTCAAAGTTGGCCTTTATGACACTGTTACATATTATCTAAATTTTTACTGACATTAAATTAAAAAGTATAAATATTATATATCTTAACAAAGAGAATATTTTGAACTAATACTCGTAAATATTATATATTTCAACCCATTATCTTTTGACGAGAAAATAATTATTTCATAACACTTAACTTAGAACCCAATTGATTTTTTTTTAATAGTATTTGGGGGGGGAAGGGGGCTGGCTGAAAGGTCTCTAAGGAAAAACAAAATAAAAATAAAAATGAAAATAAAAATACTTAGAATTGGAAGAACCAAGAGAAGATATGTCAATTAAAAAGGGTAATTTAACCAATGGTGCTGAAAGCCAGGAGAGTAACAACTGTTAGCCTAGCCAAGCCAATTTTGTGAGAGTTTTGGAGTTTCCGGCTACTTGCTAAACCTGGATTGAATTGGGCTCAGACTGTCAGGTCCAGTCCTTGTGTTATATATATATTTACAGGCGAGCCGTGTTTGTGACGCGCTAGCAAATAATGCCAAATCAAATCCAACCATTGAATCAGCGGAAAAGTTGGATAAGGTGGGAATTATACTTTATCCACACAGTGTTTAATTGCCTTAACCCTTAAGTAAAGTTTCCTGCAACGCGGCACTTGGCAATTGGTATAGAAAAAGAGCCGTCTGACGTGGATATGCTTCAACCCCACCCCCCACCCACACAAAAAAAAGAAAGGAAGAAAGAAAAAAAAGAAAACAGTCTGACTTGGGAAATTTCCACCTGCATGCGATGGTCGGTAGGCTGCTTTTGGTTCTCGTTACAGTAATATGAAAAAAACAGCCCAACCGTTAATGAATCACATTTTTTTTTAAAAATTTTAAAATACCATACTTAATTAACTGACAAAACACATATATAACATTTATCGATCACTTACATCAAAAAAATTTATTGACCGATTATATTAATAAATCAAAATACTTAAATTTTATATAAATAATTAAAATGCTTGCACATGATATTTATTACCCAATTACACTAATACCATAATCATTGATAATCAATTGAGATACTTAAATTTTTATATAGTAAATATATATATATATTACTTAACTATTTAATTTATATTTAAATATTAACATCTGATTTACAAAAAATTGAAATTAATTTTAACATTTTCATCATTGAACTGAGATTGCCCCATTATTATTTTAGGTAAAACAACAGAGTGAAAATGTTACACATCGTACCAAAGAATAATATCGTATTTTGTCTTCAGAACTAAATGGTTTTAGTTTCAACCTAAGGTGAAGACCCGTAGTCCATTGATGAAAAAAAAAAAAAGAAAGCAAAAAAAAAAAAAAAAGATGTTATAGGTCACATGGGCTAAAAATCAAGGTCTTAGGCACGCCGCCCTTTTAATCGCCATCACTAATTGTATCTGAAAGAGTTGGTATATATATATATATGTGCACATTTGTTAGTAGAATTTGGTGATTACGGTGTGACAGAATTACTTCTAAGATTTTTACCCCATTAAAGTTTCATTTTAATTACTTGGGTTCATTAATTTTGGATTAAAAGTTACGTATGGGGACTAAATTGTTGGATTTTGTTTTGTCGATAATTTGACATTTCTTTTGGATTTGGGGGAAAAATTCACGGATCTTTATCAAAGATTTAACATTGTAGGGTCGAAAGAAAAGTGTTTAGAATGAAATCTTGGCGGATCGAATTGTTGAATTGGACAAACGTTAAGTGATAGTTATTGTATTTATCCCTAGAATTTGGGAAGAAAATGTTTTGGTAAATACATTTATAAACACGAGATGGTAGGTGTGGCTAATCTAATGTTATGCTAACCTAAGCATACTCCGCAATTGTTATTAACTACGTGGAGCAAGTGGTATATGAAGCATGTCTCCTTATTCATATTTTATGTCTAAGATAATGTGTCCATGTAATGAGATTCAAGTATTATTATTATTATTATTAATAAGTATTGTCTTTGCATCTTTTGGGGGAAAATCTATGTACCAATTTGCCAACTTTTTCCCCTGTTTTGTGTATGACTTCAAAATCCTTGACCTCTTAATACATGGAACAGATCGGACTTCCGGCGGCAGAATGCTAGCGCTTTTAAGGAATATTAGATGAATGCGGGTGTAGATCGAGCCTAACAAAAAATGTTTACTTGTAATGGTTCACAAATGATGAACATGAACAAATATAATCAATAATTATAGCAAGTTTATAGTTTGTGTGTGTGTGTGTGTGTGTTTTTTTTTTTTTTTTTTCTTAAATAATAATGAGCAAGAAATAAATGGACCCTATGAACATGAACATCTTACTTCAAGACTCGTCCAAAGGTGTCTATTCCAAAACATTAGGGCATACAACAAGCAAAAATCCTCCACGCCAACCCCATATAAAATATCAAACTTCTTTTTTTTTTTTTAACCTTCTCTTCACCTCCTACGTCTCCTCTATGCATATATAACAGACCACCATATCTCCATCAACACCCTTGACCTTCATTTCTTCAAAATAAGGCCAAAACAAATACGCAAACTCACAAAAGCACAAGCACAGAAGAAGACAGAGGTATTAAGAAAGCTATGAGGAACCCATCTTCAGGTGCACAAAAAAGTAGCATCAGCAACATCAAGCCAACTGGTACTACTACACCATGTTGCAGCAAGGTGGGGATAAAGAGGGGTCCATGGACGCCAGAGGAAGATGAGCTGTTGGCCAACTACATCAAGAAGGAAGGCCAAGGGGGGTGGCGCACGCTGCCAAAGCGGGCGGGGTTGATGAGATGCGGCAAGAGCTGCCGCCTCCGGTGGATGAACTATCTTCGGCCTTGTGTTAAGAGAGGTCGTATTGCCCCCGATGAGGAAGATCTCATTCTTAGGCTGCATAAGTTGCTTGGTAACAGGTGGTATACTATTAAATTAAATTGTTATGATTGTATTCTATACATATTGGACAATGCATTTTTTTGTCTCATAAGTCAGATCAAGGAAGAATCCGACAAATCGGAAGTATAAGAGGATGTTAGTCGAATTCAAGAATAAAACCAGACAATGAGATTCGTTTATATATTAATGGATAAACGGGGACTTTTCTTTTGGGGTTCTATTTCATCGCATGGAACAAACATGTGGCTGAAGCATATGGCAACTTGAAAAACATGCTCTTATTGTGGCCTATCACTTGGCTTCCCCTAATAAAGGTTGAATAACATTGCTAAATAGGTATATGTTGAGATTTTTGTATGTCATACACCTTTTGATCTTAATTATTATCTAGTGATTAACTAGTTAAAGTTTCAATACTTATTTTGTTCCTTTTTGTATTTTTGGGATCTAATAAAATTGCTTGTTAAGGTGGTCTTTGATAGCTGGAAGGATTCCAGGGCGCACAGATAATGAGATCAAGAACTACTGGAATACCCATCTCAGCAAGAAGCTCATTAGTCAAGGAATAGATCCAAGGACTCACAAGCCATTGAACCCTGACCACCCTAGTTCCTTAGAGATTGCACATAATCCAAATCAAAGCTCAAACCACAAAGCTTCCAAGGTAGGGGAAACCAGCAAAGCCTACCGGACCATAGCCACTAAAGTAAGCCAGAATTTCAACTTAACTAACCTGGACCAGCATCAAAATCAGGTTGCTCATGATGAAAGTGGCACTGAGAATTGGCCTTATTGCAATGCTCTTTTTATGGAGTCACAAGGCGGCGTTGGAGCAAGCAATTCAGGAGATTACTTAGGAAACACTGGAAATGAAGATACTTTCTCCTCTTTTCTCGATTGTTTGATCAATGACAGTGTGTTTGGCACTCAACAAGAACCTCAGCCAAATATGGTTGCACCATCAATTCAACCCTTTGTTTCTTCTTCGGAGACTCTGAACATTCACAACGCTTCCATTTGGGAGAATGAAGTTTCAATGGCAACCTTGGCTAATTGTCAAGACGGTGCTTTAAACAATCATCCCGCTGCCTGATGGTGCATACGAAAGCATAATGGAAGTGATCAAGATTTAGCTAGAGGCCTAGATTATAATTTTAAACAACTTTTGAGTAATGTGATTGTTCGTTGTTGTGCTCGCTGTCCCATTATAGCTTACCACTACTCGTGTATTATGAAACCTCAATGGGGGATGTTGTTGTGGGTTGTGATTAATTTATGTGGCGCATCATAGATGAACTTGACTTGTGCAATTGGGTGTTTTATTCTTGGCAAGTCTTTTATTTGATAGATGAAAGATGTCACTTGAACTTTTTTGCTTTTTATTAAGGCTTAAATTTGTGAAGTTCAGGCAATACTGTAAATACTCATTACAATCAATTGTGACGGTTCTATCAATGTCGTTGTTACTGCTGCTAATTTGGTATCTTGGTAGTGATTATCTTGTCACAATATTGTGGGCTCAGTTGGGGTTCCAAACACAATTTTAAGATTGTTCAAAACGTTGTATAATTCTCTAGTCTCTGTTATGGGGAAGTTTGTGGTAGTTCAAAAAGAGGAAGAATGTACCTATCCCTTTAGAACACAAATGCACTAATTTTGACCTTATATAGTTCTTTTTTTTTTTTTTTTACTTTACTTTAGGCAATATTGTTGTGCAATTTTGCACAAAAAAGGTCTGGAATGTAAGTATGTAAGCTTAGGCATGTCAAACTTGTAGCTCTAATCAAGTAGAAGCCCGATAAAAGAAAAACAAAGTTATAGAAGAATCTTCATGATGGTGGATGAAGCTCATTCGTGAATCTACCTTAGAATTGATAACACTATTATTACAGCTAACTTCTAATTGCTTTCGTGGTATGTAATTGTCATTGAACAGTCAATAATACTAAGCACGACGGATAATAAGATCTATGAGTCTATGACTAATCTTTAATTTCTTAATCTTGACAGTATAAACCTATGCATGATTGCATACAGGCCATAATATTTTCAAGAGTTGTTCCTTTCATATAGCATTTTCGTTTTCCGCGGGTGCCCTCAATGCGCAGATAACAAATGAACATGCCTGGTTAATTGGGTATTCTGGGTGAGGATGCAGTAGTTAACAAGAACAAAGTTCAAAAAAGAATCAAAAAAATTTAAAAGTTCAATGAAGCCGAAGCTTTACCAAGCAGATATATGTTCTAGCTAATTCGAGGGGGTTGTAATTGGCTGGAGAAACAATTTTCAGTCAACTAGTAAGCACGGAAAAATGGTGTGTTAATACTAGTTGGTGTTTTAGTAGCAATCGATACTGTATTTACCCTTCTTCGACGCAATATAATATATATATATATATATATATATAAATGATACATCAAATCATGGATCAATGTTGCAACGTTGATGCATCAAGTTTCGCAAAACAGACCATGATGCATGACGTATATATGCTGTTAGCATATTACCCAGTTTTGCTCCAAGGCCTGGCATTTATTTGTAAATCAATATTGCAACCAAATCTGCTAATTTTAGACACAAACGCTTTAGTTTATGCTGCTAGTTTTAGACACAAACGACGAAATATCGAACACAAAGTGCATTTTAAACTTTCAGGTTAAGTAGTTAATGCTTACGCTAGGATTGTTGAACAAGCATGGCTGTAGGGACTGCAGACGATAGGTTTTTTCCGGTGGCATCTTTAGCACTTTAGGTCCTCCAGACGTGGCCCCTTTCGTCCTTGAGATGTGTGCCTGGAGTCGTAGACACTTCGCCGTAATATCAGCTACTTGAATGAATATTTGAAATGACGTGCTAAACATTTTATGAGCTACGAAAGAGATCTAGCTAGCATGAACTCATTTGCTGAATCTAAGAATAATTTGAAAAAAAAAAAACGATTTTGATAATTCATGCCCATTAACAGTAACAGTTTCACATCCCATAGTAAAAAACTCTATCAAATGCATGCACAGTGAATTTGTCACCTTTTTTTGGTAAGGACCATAAGTCAATGGCTATTCTAATGGACTGGAATGAGCTAAGGGTATTGTACAGATACATAATCTATCTACGAAGAAAAAATGAATATGTAGATTTGATAAAGGGTCTTATGTACGAAAATTTATCAGCAATTTTTATAAAAAGAATTATTTTTTTATTCAAACTATAATTTACAGGTAATAACGAAATAAATAGTAATAAAGTAAATAACTTACTGTTACATCAAAGCTCAGTTTTCTAACAAGGTTCTATGAGGTCATTGACATACACATTGGGCAGTAATTTGGCTGATTGTTTTGCTAATTAGCTGGGGTTACGTACCATGAAAGGTTAAAAGAAGAGCTTATATGATAAAAATAGAGAGAGAGAGAGAGAGAGAGAGAGAGAGACTATTGTCTTCCTAAACATCTTTGAAGAATATTTATTTTAAGATCAGCGTTATCTAATCATCAAAAACTTTTATGAGACCAGTGATTGGGTTCAGGGCAACTGTATGTTTTGTTTAAAATTAAGGGCATCAGCACACATAGCAGCTGTCGAACTGGGACTTCCTTAAAACCTTGCTTTGTCCTACATACTAACTTGTAATTCTTAAATGTTAATTCGCTCAGCTAATAGGGGTGTTAATTTACATGCTGCTGGCTGTTTTGTTTCGGTCAGTCAATATATAGCCTAAAGGGTAGCTCGTCTTTGCTGTTTATATCATGAGAGCTAGCAGTGTTTAATACTTCATAGCTGGGATAATATGTTTCGGCCTTTGAGGTGGGTTTTCTTTCTGAGATCTTCAAGTGGGCTTGTTCGACATTACTGAAACATCAAAGTTATACACGATGAGGCCCAAAGAAAAGGTGAAAGATACAATGCAATTGTTTTATAGGCCCCTTCTTCAACAAATTATAAAATGGTAGATCAAAATGTGAACATGGGGTTTGCTGCTTTCTCTTTTTATTTTATTTTATTTTTAATAAAAGGAAAAATGGGGTTACACTACACTTTTATTATTGACGTCTTTATATGATACAGTGCACTATACTTTAACTAATTCCACAACAAGAGCAAATTCCATATAGCCAAAGCAGGGTAATTTAATTATTTTTTATAATTGTATACGGGTAAGGTATGTTTAATTGTATTAAAAACTTTGACAAACACCCGAATTTATAATTTTTATGTAAAATGAATGGCATTTTTATTACTAGATCATATATATATATTTTTTGAAATAGAATTGATGCATTCTCCATAGAGACAGATACAGACGTAAGTAGGTGAATCACACTACATTTGACGCATGGGTAAAATGATCATGCATGCGCTGCTCTCACGCCTCCACCCACCACGCTTCCCCCACCACTCGTTACTGTTTCATTCCATTCCAATTCCTCACTGCCTACCACCCGGAAAAATAAAAAATAATCATAATAATAAATTAAGAAAGGAAAAATTTTTAAAAAATTAGCCCTAGGAAATTAAATTAAATCAATCTTATCAGAAAACGTTAAAAATGTTTTTCATTATAATGATTTTGTTTTATATATCTAATAATTTTCAAAATATGATTAAAACATCAATTTGAATTAAGCATCAATATGTCGCTAATTAACAATCAATGTCAATCTAACGCTAAGGACAGAAAAAAAAAAAAAAAAAAAAAAAATCTTTGATTCATATTTCCCAAAAATATGGATTAATTTATATCTATGCTAATTAGTCTATGAAACACCCTTGAGGAACAAAAGCTCAAAGAAAAAAGCAATGATATATACCTTATAATCTAAATCATGAAATTACAGAGAACTCAATTTGGAAAGGATGCCAATGCCAAGACTCATAAGAAATGATAAATATTAATGCAACACATGATTAACCATACCTGGTATTCATGCGTGCATTCATCAAAAATATGTTCATATGTGCGTCTTAGTTGGTAACTAACCTGGAAAAATTAACGAAGCCGCTCAACGTTGTGGCCGGCAGCATGGGATTGAACCCCCGTGTAAAATGAGTTTTTGTGGAAGGACAAATGGGTGTCTTCAAAACCTGGAAAACTTCACGAGAAGCTGCTCAACGTTCTGGCTGCCAACATGGGATTGAAACCAAGTGTAAAATGATTTTGTGTGGGAGGACAGATGGGTGTCTTCAAAACTTGGAGAAAACATCGAATGTAAATTCGAGATAATTAACGAAGCTGTTTTTTATGGTCATCAAGTGTTAGAATTTTTGGCACATGACCTAGTAGCTAGCTCGTCAAGCTACCGGCCAAACGTTCTAGATTCTAACAGAGAAATAAGTCACATCAATGGATGGGATCGAGCTACCCTTCTTCTATAACTTCATATTATATCACGTCAGTTTCTCAACAGCCCAATAGTTATGGCTGAGAAATGATCTGAGTAGATGTGAACAACCACTTAACATATGCGCTATTTGATACCATTTGCAGGCTTAGGTAAGACAGATGTTTGATAATATCATATCATAATTTAGTTCGTTCATGATTAATATTTAACAGTTAAGAAACATGTTTATCAATTTTTACTACAAATTGAGTTATCTTTTTCAGAGGTTTGACGCTCTAATTTAATTTCTAAATTACTTTCATAATCTTTTTCATATTTAATGCACATGCAATATCGAAATTATTATTTATTACTAAACTCTAATTATAACTCTTTAAGTTTTTTTTTTAATAAAATACTGTTAAATAGTAGAGAAGACGGAAAAACAAATATAAAGATATTATATAGTGCAAAACACTCAAAAGAATAGATTCCAGAAACTCACATTTTGTGGATTTTTTTGGAGGCTTCCGATCCCGTCCCATACGCTAGATGGGGGCGGCCATCTGTAATAGCCGAGATGGTTAATTATTAGACATTAATGGGTAGCCAATTGCTAAAAAAATGGCTTCCCTTGAGAAAGTTATAAAACAAAACAGAACAGAACAGAACAAAACAAAAAAAAAAGAAAGAAAGAAAAGGTGGGTCGGGGAGAGAGAGAGAGTCAGACGCACCAAGGACAGCCAGACAGACGGCTGTTTCTGTTCTTGTTTTAGCCATGGCCAACACTTCGATGCTTCTATACTATTACCGCCACCGCCGGTTTCCGCCATCATTCAGCCCGTTCTTCTTTATTCCCACATGCTTAGCCCTCTTCACTTCTCTGTTCATTCTCCTTTACATCTCCTCAACCTCTAACCTCTTCTTCACTCACCACTATCACCATCCCATTCTTCACCAAAGGCCCCATCTTTCACCTGGGTCTGGAACCACAACCCCAAAAGGCCTCTCATTTCCACTCCACAAGCATAATTCTAGCAACCCTTTTGTTCATCTGCCTCGAAGCAGTCACTTTGAAGAGAATGGTGGTGGCAGTGGAAATGGAAGTCAACGGTCTTTTAGGCCTCAATTGGACTTTACAGGTATGTAAATATGGTCAAGCCCTTTTCTTTTTAATTTCATTGTTGAATTTGAATTCACGATTTAGAGAGGGTTTTAGGGACTGGATTTGTTGTTTTGCATATCTAGTGCACACGAATTCAAATAGCTTCGAAATTGAATTACCTAGGATTAATAATCTATATATGGACATTTGGTTCTCCAATTTCGAAGTATGCAGCTACAAGCATTTTTCTGAATTTACTGGCATGAATGGACGTGCAAATGGAGATGCCAGCAAATCTAAGCAGAGAGGGCGATCCAATGCACAAGACACTCAAAATGTGGGGGTACTCGCACCTTTTGGTGTGTGAGAAAGGGTTGTAAAAAGCCTTATTGCTGTCTTTATAGAATGTTTTATAGTGTAACCTTGAGATTCAGATGCAATAACCTTAACATTATTGTAAGATCACTGTCAGCAAGACTAAGTATAATTCTTAAAATGTTGGAATCATTCAATATAAATTTAGGATTATAATAGTTATCAATTGAAATTAAACTTTAAGATGAATTTTATTCTGTATTGTCAAAATTTACATGATATATCAATATTCTTATATTTTTGTATGGTTCCATGAGCTAACTGTAGCCTTAGTCACATACGTCTGTTGCTAGAATTAAAGTTTTTGATACTATTGATTGAGTTTTTTATTTGAAAGCCAAAATTTTATTTTGATTTTATCAATTTATCTGGTTATTTTGTTTTCTTTTTTTTTTTGGTATTTCTTTTATTTTGATTTAATAGAGATAATGTTTGTGGCTTAAATGATAAGGGGTTGTTGAAGAGGTTGAGAGTGAAAAACAATCTATGTGTAAAAGTTTGTCTCTAATTTCCTGGACCTGAAATTGTTGGTTTTTATGGTTCAGGAACCCATGTGAATAACGATCTGTTCCATGATAAAGATACCTTTCTGGAAGACTATAAAGACATGAATAGGAGCTTTAAGATATATGTTTATCCTCACGAACCAGACGATCCTTTTGCGCATGCACTTCTACCAATGAATTTTGAGCCTTTAGGTAACTATGCAAGTGAAAGTTACTTTAAAAAGGCCTTTATGAAGAGTCATTTCATAACTAAGAATCCAACAAAGGCCGATCTTTTCTTCTTGCCCTTCTCAATTGCAAGACTGCGGCATGATCCTCGAATTGGTGTATTAGGTATTCAAGATTTCATCAGGGATTACATCTTCAACATAAGTCAGAAATACCCCTATTGGAATAGGACGGATGGAGCTGATCATTTTTATGTTGCTTGTCATTCTGTTGGAAGGTCAGCAATGGAGAAGACAGAGAAAGTGAAATTCAATGCCATTCAAGTTGTCTGCTCCTCGAGTTATTTTCTTTCTGGATATATTCCTCATAAGGACACATCTTTACCGCAGATTTGGCCCAGAAAAGGAGAACCTCAAGAGCTTGCTTCATCAAAAAGGTTTAGGCACGCATTTCATTTTTCCCTTCTTTTTTTTTTGTTTTTTTTGTGCCATAGATGCAGTCCCATTTGTCTTGGTGCACTTAAAATGCATCGGGAACTGCCATTGTAACTACAAAATGGTGGAATTTTTAAACCTCCATCTGAAATGTGATTATAGGAAGAAGCTTGCCTTTTTTGCTGGATCAATAAACTCTCCTGTCCGTGAAAGGCTTCTTGAGTTTTGGAGAAATGACTCTGAGATTTTCGCCCACTTTGGCCGCCTCAAGACACCATATGCCGATGAGCTACTTGAGAGCAAGTTTTGCCTCCATGTCAAAGGATTTGAAGTAAACACAGCCCGCATAGCGGATGCACTGTATTATGGATGTGTTCCAGTTGTCATTGCCAACCACTATGACCTCCCCTTTACAGACATTCTAAATTGGAAGAGCTTCTCGGTAGTCGTTGCCACTTTAGATATTCCGTTGCTAAAGAAAATTCTTCAAGGAATAAGCTTTGACCAATATCTCTTGCTACAAAATAATGTGTTGGAGGTGAGAAAACATTTCCAATGGCATCTTCCCCCAGTAGATTACGATGCTTTTCACATGGTAATATATGAATTGTGGCTTCGACGGGGTGCCTTGAGGATTCCGTTGCGTGATTCGCACCATCACTCTCAATGACGACCTTCTCTTCTGTTGAATTTGTGAGTCGTATTGCTTCGGGCATTTGTTCATGTTCTAATTGTTTCACTACCAGGAGCTTCCAAGGCTCGAGTAGGACATGGTAACTTTATCTATGGTACAGTTGCTGAGTAGCATATCAAAGGAAATCTCCGTTAGATAAATGACGGCTGAATGGCTGATTGTGTAAACTTCCTCTCATCTTTTTCAATCTGTTTCCTTTTGCCAGCATGTTGAACATGAGTGGGGGTTTTTCAGGTGACATTCAACTCTTCATGATAAGTATGTTGTTCCTATCCAGTGTACAGAGATGCCTCTGATAGGTGAATGTTCCTTTCTAGAAACTACAAAAACATGGCATCAACATCTAGCTGTCTTTGACCATTGTTCATCTTCTGCTCCCATCTAAAGAAACATCACAATAATAAACTGTGATATCACAAATATACTTCCTTGTAATGTAATTCCTTCTCTACAATCAATCACCATTTGCATGGGATCATCTAAAGCTTCAAAAATGTCTTTGATAATTATGACGGCTAAGGAAACGTTATTTTGTAAAACAATGTGTAGCACTTGACATTGCTGGGAGAGGTCAAAAATTCATTCGTGGTATAGCTTGTATTTATACAATGTACAAAAAGGTTCACATGTCATGCACCCTTGTTGTTACTCCATGGCTTGTGCACAGGAACGATGATGATCGCAACGATTATAAGAATTATAATAACAATGCACGTCCATTTCTTGCTGTTCTTTTGCAACGATTTGGCCCCTTGGAGGGCAATGTTCCCGGACTGTACATAATCTACAGCATTTGAGAGATGAAAAAAGGAAATTGGGAATAAGATGTTTGAATCACAGTAATCAATCATCTTAAAACTATCCATTATCTTTTAAACGTTGACATCCAGTGTTTTCTACACCTCAAAGAAGAAGTGTCTTGGGAATGAGTCCAGTTACCTGTGATTCTATGTTGTCAAGCAGGTCCCCTTGCGCATCAACCAAGACTGCCATGTCCAGGAAAATCTGCACGTCAAAAGTGACTGGATCCATAAGTACCAAAAACCATTACTTTCCCTCAACTTTTCTTCCCTTCCTATTGAATTGATTCCTATTTATGCAAGCACAAGCATATGCATGACAGACACAATATGGTGGAGTTTCATCTGAAAGTTAGTATCTAGTGACTTTGCAATGCCTTGTGGTGGTCAACCATTATGTAGAAGCAAATAAGTAATGGCCAGCTGTTACATGGAAGCAAATCCTACAGTTACCTACAGATGTGTGTTAACAATGCAAAAGACACATTGACTGCAAATTTTGTCTAGATCTCACAAGATGAAAGGTCATTCTATGTTAACATGTCATCAACCATTTCATTAACCTAAGCATGTCTTGATATGAAGAAAATTAACGAGAAACTCAACCTCATGTGGTTCATAGATATCCCAAGAGAGTAGCATACACATTGAGGATCCATTACAGGATACCAAGGGACCAACTCAGCAGTGCAACCATTTCAAACTAAAGAGATGTACAGTTGCCTGCAAATGTTGATGAGATTCTTATGTCAAGAAACTAAGAAATCTAAAATCGTTTTCCTCTCTAAAAGATTGACAAGGAAGAAAAGGTGCATGGAGCAAAATTCAAGAACAAACCTGGCCTCGCCCTTGCTCCTGGATAGCTTTCTAGAAAATTTGTTGGCTATCTCCAGTCTATCATCTGTACACTGTTCAGTATTCACAGTATGAGCTGGGAGAAATAAAATTTCTCATTAAATTGCCTTTTTTAAGTTAACAAGCTTTACCTCTTCATCTGCACTTGTTCCCGTTACTAGAAACAAGTGAAACCAAGTAATCCAACCACTTAGCACCATGCCATGGAAAACTTCAGGCAATGAAGGTAATAGCCATTGAGGGACGAGTAATCAAAACTGTAAAAACAGGCCTCTCAACAACCTCATGATACTCTTGATGGATGGTCTCCCTCAGAGTCTGCAAGATTACACTTACAAACTTCAGATCAAAAGATGCTCAGTGGAGTAAGGCTGCTAGATATACACTAATGTTTGCAAAAGCCTCCATATACCCACCTGAAATTCAGCCATCTTGTCTGTCAACTTCTTTTTCAAGGCTCTGCACAATAATACAGTGGCAACTAAAGTCATATCTGGGTAATCTCATTCAATCTAGGCCCCCAAAAATTCTTTCCAAAGATAATTTACAAATATCAAACAGGTTTATATATTTGCTTCATGATCCCAAGAAGTTGAACTATGGAACCATAGATGTATTAGCTTTTATTTGAAGATCCCAATGGATTGGTTAATGGAAAAGTTCATATTCTTCTAGTAAATCTTTCCTACAATGAATTATTGATGTAGATACATTGCAGACAACATTTGGGATAACTCATCTCATAAAAGTCATGTACATTAAGATAGGACTATTTTGTATAAGATCTTTTTGAATTGCAAAAAAGCAATTTGAGAACCAGATATTATCATCTTACAAACTGAAATTTCAGAAGTAGGCAAAAGAATAAGAAAACATATATCCCTTCAACAAACCAAATTGGGCAAGGCCTTAGTTGTCAAAGCAGAAAACATGCACAAAATATTGTGGCAAAAATATGCGCTTTTTGTCTTTTTTTTTTTAACTCAACCATGTATAAGATTCCTGTGTAATCAAACAAATGAGAAAAAAACCAAAAAAAGTAAAAAAATGCAAGAAATGGGAAGGATATATGAAATCAGAGTCAGAGTATTGATTACATGGTTGTCGAGGTTCTAGACCGATCCACACCTGTAGCTTTACCACCTCCAGGTTTCTATCTGCTTGCCAAATTCTGGATTTCAACACAAAAAAAAAGTAATAATGTAAGCCATGTAGAAGCGGCAAATAAACACTAAAGAAGTGGCTGGAAAGGAAGAACAACTTATGTACATTTCTTGATTTAGGATTAATATTTTTTTTTCCACAAATATCAACAGAAACACAAGTTAATGATTACCTTTCATGGCAGGAGCCTTGGTCACAGCCCTTGATTCCTCATGTGCATTCCGTGCACAAGATTTGCAAGAAAATGGTAATAACAGCAAACCTTAACTAACATCTTGGCCACTAGGGATTTTTTTTTTTTTATACATACTGCAATACTTTCATATATTCTACACAATTGCACTATGCCAGATATGTTGCCTGGTAAAAATTACACAGAAGTTGGCTCAACTTGCACAACAATGTGTTGCTTAAAAAAACGGGCACAATACCTGGAGCTTTTTTAGTAGCTTATCCAGTTTCTCATATTGTTTATCAATCTCTTGAACCTAGGCAAGAAAGACATGAGGACGGATGACACTGTCAGGGATACTTTGAAAGCAAGAAAATATGCCATCAAAGGCCCAATACAACACTATACAAAGGATTCACTATGATCCAATGTAAGAAAAAAAGATCAATTATGAGGCATATAATGACAATCCAGAGCAAGATGAAGAAAGAAAGAGGAAATCTAGAACACTTTTTTAAAACGATAGAACCAATGAATCGAACAATTTATCACAATCACAATAGCTCAGATCAAGACCAAACCCAAAAGAGAGCAAACACCAAAGAAAACAAAAAATAAAGGACAAAACAAAACCCCATCAGGAATTATCAATAAAAAAACACCATAAAATCCAAAACAAAAGGTTTACCGCTAAGAGGTCGTTCATTGTCGAAGAATAAGAAGCTCAAAAGAACTCCTTTTTCTTTCTCGGAGTGGAAATTCAACAAAATAAGACAAAAAGAGTGAAGCTTCAGAAGAGAAAGAGTATGATAACGATGTCCGAGAATTGCTGCCTTCCATCAAAAAAAGAAGAAAAAAACATGTTAGAACCTTAGACGTGGCTTTTTAGCAGGAACCCAGGTCCCAATCAGAGTTCTTTTTCTCTAAACAGATATAGACAGAGAGAGAGAGAGAGAGAGAGAGGGGGGGGGGGGGGGGAGAGGCCTATTGGGACAAAGATTTGTTGGTTGCATTGCTGACATCAACACATCTGGACCGTTGCCCCTTACGTGGGTCCCAAAATCGTAAGGTTGCCTGGTTGAGTTTCCTTTTTTACAATTTTTTTTTTAAACTTCGGTGGAATATTTTAATGTTTTTATGGACGAAGAAGTATTTCCACGTCGACTCGGGTAACCGTAATTACTATAGTAATATAATAATTAATGGAGTAAATGTCATTTTCAAAAGGATTAAGGCAGTAAATGAGGAAGATGTAATAGAGGTGTAATTAAAAAAATATGATACGAGTGGTAAAAGTCGGATCATGAGCCAGTTTATGATTTTGCGATTACAGTTTAACTAAAATTAGAGAGAGATTCGGTCTAATTATAATTAATTTTTAGTTAATCAGTGCAGTTTAATTTGAGTAGCTCCTAAAGAGAGTCACCCCACCCAACAGCATATATACTCTCGTTTCGTTGAGACAACAATTATAGACAGCAAATGAGACTTTAATATTAATGGATATAAATTTTAAAGAACTCTGATTAGATCTGCTTAATTTCGACCTAGAGAATCTCATAATTTGATATAAAATTTAAATTTCAAATTTTTAAAATGGGATTACAACAAACTTTTTTTTATAAATACAATATCTAATGAATTTTATAACCAAATTGCTTTCATCAATCTATTGAATTCATGCATATTTTTAAATTTGTACTCAGAATTTAGATATGGATGATTAATTGTTTACAGTTAATAATAAATAATAATTTTTAAATATAAAATATGTAACATTTTATAATAACATAAAAAATAAAAAAAAAGGGGTGGGGGGAGGGTTATGATTGACTGCGGTAAATGTTGATCGTGTAATCTCATAATATGGCCATTCAATTCAAGGGCAACAAATTATTACAATGTTGGTTTTGTTTTCACATACTTTCGTTAGCAAACAACTTTCACCGTAACAATTTCGGGTACTAAACAAATATAGAAACGATGTATGGATGCATGTACTCCCATGTCAGCATCTTGAAAATTACTTTCTTTGTCCCGTCGCTATTACAGCATCCTAGAATCAAGCAATTAAACTGTTAAATTTAGTGTGTAAAGGGAACATTGATAAATATTTTTATTATCAAATGGATTCAAACTCATCATATTTATAAAGTTTATCTATATAAAATAAATAATTAAATTATTTTTCTTTTAAATGATTCAAAAGAAAAACAAAAAATTCATATGAACTAATATTGAATAGAGATTTTATTTATTTATTTATTTATAGTTATAAATTATACAACTTTCACGACAAATATATAGTTTGTCCAAAACTTCTCTTATTTTACTTTTACTAATATGACCAAAATAAAAACTCAAATATTTAGATCAGTTTAAAACTTATTAACTAAAAGAATGATGATAAGAGAAAACTTTCAGATATGAAAATAAATTTATAAATAAAGTGAAATTAGTAACATTATAAAGAAATTGTAATATTGTTTATTCATAAATTTATTTGTATGTTAAATTAGTAGCAATTTTAGTTACTTATTTCTATAGAAGAATTATTTCTTTCAATAATAATAATTATTATTAATTAAATGAATAATTAAATTGATAATAGTTAGACAATTAATTATTTATTTACTTATATTCAGAAAGATTAACCGATTAATTTTATAGCACACGACAAATATTAGAAGTAAATTATAATATATAATTAGTTTTAAAATAAATTTAATAAATATATATATATTGTTATAATAAAAATATTATTTCATTGAAATTCTTTTATCAACTAAAAATAAAATTGTTTAATTTTTTGATTTAAATTATTTTATTTTAATTGTAAATTTTCAAATTTAAATTATTAATTAAGATAAATCAATTACTTAAATATTATCCCTATTAAATGGATTATATATATTTTTTGAACATAAGTAAAATTTTGTTTAATTTTATAAAATAAATAAATTAGATTATATTATGCGTTACAAAAAAATTTATTTTATTTTTCCTAAAACTTCAAAAAAAATATTTTTTTTTTCAAGAATACGGAGTATCATGTATCATTAATCAACTAGGTAACTTGGAATATTTAGGAAACAATAGATTAAAAAAATAAAAGAAGGAATAGGCAAAGATTTAAAGAAGCAAAAGACCAAAGCCAGTAACAAATAACACAGATGCTTAATCAATTATAATTACATAACAAGAAACATTGCCCTCAATTCCGTGTTGGAAAGCAGATTACGGGGCTACATTATTATAAAGAGGCCAAGAGGGTTGGCGGGAAAAAGGAAAGAACTTAGAAACAGTCTAGCCAGTAGCCATCAGCGACAGAAAAGAAGAAAGAAGTAGAGGCAGCGGAAGAAGAAGAGGAATAAAGAAAGAAAAGAAAAGAGATGGAGAAACAGCCAACAGGGGTTCGCTTTGACCCCTCCGCTGAAGAACTCATCCAGTTTCTTGCCAAGAAAGCAAATGGCGAGCCGCTGCAATCGGGTTTCTTGAAGGAGTGCGATCTTTATGGAGAAAAAGAGCCTTGGTTGATATTTGACAAGTTTTCGAAGCAGGACAACTATGTCTTCACTCTGCTGAAGAAAAGGAGCCGGTGTAGGGTTCAAAGAACCGCTGGTGCAGGGACTTGGGTTGGCCAGAGGACTGATAAGGTTTATGACACAAAAAATCAACACATTGGGTTCAAGAAGCTGTTGATCTTTAAGGTGGCAAAGGGTTCTGCTTTGACGGACAAAGACAGGAAGGATGGGCATTGGATCATGCATGAGTTTTCGCTCTTGGATCAAGATCAGCAATATGTGGTGTGCAAGATCAGAAACAGTCAGCCGCAGCCGTCACGGGAGGAGAAGAAAACTGATATCCAGGCGCAGCCAGGGCCCCAAACTTGCAAAATTGCTCCAGCAAGGTTGCAGCCACCGTTGGTAAAAGTAACTGATTTTAAGGATTTGGGGCTGGACAATAATATCCAACAGCAGAAAGAGGAAACTCAACGGCAGCAGCCAAAAAGGCAACGGATTAGTGGCATTGCCCTGGCAGAACAGCCACAACAATTGGCAAATTATATGAATTTGCGGATGCAAGATGTTTGCCAGCCATGGGAAGAGGCAACTAACCACAACCAAAAGGGCCTCACAACGTTACTCCAACAGAAAAACCACAACTTGCAGCTGATCACATGGGTCTACGGCTGCGCAGCACTTGCCAGTCACAGGAGGAAGTTGCACCACCGCTTCAAAGGCCTTCAATTTGCTTTGTTGCTGCAGCAGAAGAGCCGCAACCTATAGCTGATAATATCGACTTTTTATCATGCAATATGTGCCAGACAGAGGAATTGGAAACGGAACTGCAGCAGATTATGCTCCAAATTTGTGACATTGCTCCACTAGAACAACCACAACCAGCTGCTGATTATATGGATTTTGGGCTGCTGCAAGGCATTCGGCAGCCACAAGAGGAGGAAACCGCACCCCAGCTTCAAAGGCCTTGGACATTCACTGTTGTTCCAGCAGAAGAGCCAACCGATTACATGGATTTTTTGGTTCACAATTTGTGCCAAACAGAAGGAGAAGCTGAACTGCAGCCAAATATGCTCTCAACTAGCAACATTGCTCTGCCAGAACAGCCACAACCAGTAACTGATTGTACGGACTCATTGCTGTATGTTACTTGCCAGCTACAAGAGGAGGGAATTGCACCACAGTTTCAAAGCCCTTGGACTGATGGTGTTGTTGCAGAAGAAGATCCGCAATTGACAGCTGATTATATGGATTTGTGGGCGTGCAACTTATGCCAGACACAGGAATCAGAAGCCGAACCACAACTGCATATGCTCCGAACTAGCAACATTGCTCCACCAGAACAGGAACAACCAGTAGC
The DNA here is from genome assembly GCA_037897445.1 of Ceriops zippeliana. Classification (NCBI taxonomy): domain Eukaryota; kingdom Viridiplantae; phylum Streptophyta; class Magnoliopsida; order Malpighiales; family Rhizophoraceae; genus Ceriops; species Ceriops zippeliana. The sequence goes on from JBAPLH010000057.1 coordinate 1,668,829, forward strand.
TGACTATATGAATCCAGGGTTGCAGAGCACTTGCCAGCCACAGGAGGATGGAACTTCACCAGAGCTTCAAAGAGCCTCAGCCATTAGTGATTATATGGATTTCTGGATGAGCAACTTGCCAGCCGCCCATAGCCTATTCTTCAATGAGGCCATTGGGAGTGATTAGTCATTAGAATAATGTTTTGAGGATAGGCTAGTGTAGAGGAGAAGTTACTGTAAAGAGATAATTGTACTTTCACTTGTTTCTCAAATGTAGATGCATTCCAATTGTTTCGTATCTTCATGCAAGAGATTAATACTTGTCATGTAATTAAGGAAACTAAAAGCTTAATTAGCAGTACCGTGTCAGCTTAAAAGTAGCGGCACATATCATTTTAGCATTGACAAGAATTTCATATTATAATCCTATCGATGTTCTTCTTGTCAAACCTAATCAACTTATCTTTACACCTTGTTTCACAAGGACAAATGGACATTAGTTCAGCTGTCTAGTTCTACAGGAGCCTTGTCAGTTATCAACAGGTGGCTCTCACCCAAGACTTAGAGTAAGCTCAGACCTTGTTCTAAGAATATCTGGTTTCTTAGCCAGCTTACTCATTATCTTCGTATGCTTGGGTTGTTGGATTGGGTACAGAATAAAATCCACAATGAAGTTCAGTATTCTGATAACATGCAAATGCTTTTTACCAAAGTAAAATCAGGTAAATCCAGAAGTTCCTCTATTAACTTAATTGGTTTCTACCTAATTATCAGTAGTTTCCATGTACAATTCTATTTGTTCAATTAAAAGTTTACATTAATGATATGGGAATCTTGTCCTGTGAGAACCTTGAAGCATACTACCGTTGCAGCAAGCACACAACCGTGAAAAGAAAACTTTTGCAATAACTGTGTTACTTGCAATTTTCATTTGTTCTTCCGATATGCATAATTTTATTAATTAATAATAGGATTATTTTGTGCTCCTCGAATTTGTGATAGCAATGGCTAGTGTTTACACAAATTCACAAGATGGCTATATCTTCTTGGCCTTGTTAGGTTCGGTAGTGAGGCCAAAACAAAATGGAAAGAGGGGGTCATAGTGTCTACCTCCAACATTCATGGGCAGCTGATCAAATGTTTTAAACCATGTTCGTGGAAGCCTGCCTGTAAAACTGTAGTCGCCAAAGAGAACATCAGCAATGGCTAGTGTTTACACAAATTCACAAGATGGCTATATCTTCTTGGCCTTGTTAGGTTCGGTAGTGAGGCCAAAACAAAATGGAAAGAGGGGGTCATAGTGTCTACCTCCAACATTCATGGGCAGCTGATCAACCTTTTTAAACCATGTTCGTGGAAGCCTGCCTGTAAAACTGTAGTCGCCAAAGAGAACATCAGCAACACCTTGGCCTTCGGTTCCAGGAAGCCAGGCAGCGACATGAGCATCCACCAAGTTGACATCAGCCTGGAAGACAACTGGACGGCCAGAGATGATGATAACAGCACATTTCACAGCTCCACAGACATTCTGGATTGTGCTTGGACCAGGGTCAGGGATGGTCAAGTTCAGGCTGTCACCTTGTGTCTCTGCATAAGGATGCTCACCCACCACAACAATGGCATAGGAGAAGTCGCTGGACTTGAAAAAGTCTCTGTCAGGGTTCTCTTTGTAGACAACATTTGTGTTTGAATCAACTGTGTTTTTTATGTACATTTCTTCATTTAGGATTAATATTTTTTTTTCCACAAATATCAACAAAAACACAAGTTAATGATTACCTTTCATGGAAGGAGCCTTGGTCACAGCCCTTGACTCCTCATGTGCATTCCGTGCACAAGATTTGCAAGAAAATGTTAATAACAGCAAACCTTAACTAACATCTTGGTCACTAGGAATTTTTTTTTTTTTTATACATACTGCAATAGTTCCATATATTCTACACAATTGTACTATGCCAGATATGTTGCCTAGTAAAAATTACACAGATGTTGGCTCAACTTGCACAACAATGTGTTGCTTAAAAAAAGGGGCACAATACCTGGAGCTCTTTAAGTAGGTTATCCAGCTTCTCATATTGTTTATCAATCTCTTGAACCTAGGCAAGAAAGACATGAGGACGGCTGACACTGTCAGAGATACTTTCAAAACAAGAAAATATGCCATCAAAGGCCCAATACAACACTATACAAAGGATTCATTATGATCCAATGTACGAAAATAAGATCAATTATGAGGCATATAATGACAATCCAGAGCAAGATGAAGAAAGAAAGAGGAAATCTAGAACACTTTTTTAAAACGACAGAACCAGTGAATTGAACCAATTTATCACAATCAAAATAGCTCAGATCAAGACAAAACCCAAAAGAGAGCAAACACCAAAGAAAACAAAAAATAAAGGACAAAACAAAACCCCATCAGGAATTATCAATAAAAAAAACACCATAAAATCCAAAACAAAAGGTTTACCGCTAAGAGGTCGTTCATTGTCGAAGAATAAGAAGCTCAAAAGAACCCCTTTTTCTTTCTCGAAGTGGAAATTCAACAAAATGAGACAAAAAGAGTGAAGCTTTAGAAGAGAAAGAGTATAATAACGATGTCCGAGAATTGCTGCCTTCCATCAAAAAAAGTAGAAAAAAAACATGTTAGAACCTCAGACCTGGTTTTTTAGCAGAAACCCAGGTCCCAATCAGAGTTCTTTTTCTCTAAATAGATATAGATAGAGAGAGACAGCGAAATCGCGTTAAACATTAAGAGAGAGAGAGAGAGAGGGGGGGGGAGGCCTATTGGGACAAAGATTTGTTGGTTGCATTGCTGACATCAACACATCTGGACCGTTGCCCCTTACGTGGGTCCCAACATCGTAAGGTTGCCTGGTTGAGTTTCCTTTTTTACAATTTTTTTTTAAAACTTCGGTGGAATATTTTAATGTTTTTATGGACGAAGAAGTATTTCCACGTCGACTCGGGTAACCGTAATTACTATAGTAATATAATAATTATTTGAGTAAATGTCATTTTTAAAAGGATTAAGGCAGTTAATACGGAAGATGATATTGGTGTAATGAAAAAAGTATGATGCCAGTGGTAAAAGTCGGATCATGAGCCAGTTTTGCTATTACAGTTTTAATTAAAATTAAGGAGTGATTTAATTTAATTATAAATAATTTTTAATTAATTAACGCAGTTTGATTACGGTTAAAGCTTAATTTGAGTAGAGTCACCCGACCCACTGCACATATACTCTTGTTTGGTTGACAATAATTATAGTACTGTTGAACTGCTTTTTCTTGTCCATCGGAGGAGCATCCTTAGAATTAAGCAGTTAAACAGTAAAACTAAGAAAGAGAAATTTAATACATATTTTTATCATTAAAAGAATTCAAATTTTTCATATTTGTTAAATTTATCTATAAGGAATAAATAATTAAATTATTTTTCTCTTAAATGACTAAAAAAAATAAAAAATTCACATGAACTAATATTAAGTAAAATTTTTATTTATTTATTTATTTATAATCACAAATTACATAATTTTAAGGACAAATATATAATTTATCCAAAGCTTTTTTTACTTTATTTTTACTAATATGACCAAAATAAATACTTAAATATTTGAATCAATTCAAAATTTATTAATTTAAAAGAATGTTGATAAGAAAAAATTGTCTCTCTTCGCATAGTTCTATCATGTTCTGTCATTAAAATTGATAGACAAATGACATACGTGGTGAAAATAAATTTATAAATGAAGTGAAATTAGTAACCTTACAAAGAAGTTATAATATTATTTATTTATAAATCAATTTTTGTTACCTATTTTTCAATAGAATTCTTTCTTTTAGTAATTATTATTATTATTAAAAATTAGATAAGTAATTAAGTAAATAATATTTAAGCAATTGATTAATCGATAATTTTACGGTACATAACAAATTTTTGAAAGTGAATTATAATATATAATTGGTCTTAACATAAATTTAATATATATATATATATATTATAATAAAAATATTGTTCCATTAAAACTCTCTTACCAACTAAAAATAAAATTGTTTAATCCCTTAATTTCAATTATTTTTGTTTAACAAATATATATATATATATTAAAGTAAAAATATTGTTCCATTAAAATTCTCTTACCAACAAAAAATAAAATTGTTCAATCCCTTAATTTCAATTATTTTTGTTTTAATTATAAACCTTTAAATTTAAATTATTAATTAAGTAAAATGAATCGATTATTTAAATATTATTTTTATATAAAAATATTAAATGAGTTATAAATTTTTTTTAATATAAGTAAAATTTTCTTAAATTTTATAAAACAAATTAGATTATATTATGTGCAAATGAAAAATTTTATTTTATTTTTTCTAAAATTTCAAATAAATAAATAATTTTTTTTTTCAAAAATACGTACTTTCGTTTTTTCACATATTTATAATTAATCAACGAGGTAACTTAGAATATTTAGGAAACAATAAATTAAAAAAATAAAAGAAAGAATTGGCATAACAAAGGTTTAAAGAAGCAAAAGACCAAAGCCATTTGGAATTGGTAATAACACGGATGCTTAATCAATTACAATTATATAACAAGAAACATCCGCCCTCCATTCCGTGTTGGAAAGCGGATTAAGGGGCTACATTATTATAAAGAGGCCAAGAGGGTTGGCGGGAAAAAGAAAAGAACTTAGAAACAGTCTAGCCAGTAGCCATCAGCGACAGAAAAGAAGAAGAAAGAAGTAGAGGCAGCGGAAGAAGAAGAGGAATAAAGAAAGAAAAGAAAAGAGATGGAGAAACAGCCAACAGGGGTTCGCTTTGACCCCTCCGCTGAAGAACTCATCCAGTTTCTTGCCAAGAAAGCAAATGGCGAGCCGCTGCAATTGGGTTTCTTAAAGGAGTGCGATCTTTATGGAGAAAAAGAGCCTTGGTTGATATTAGACAAGTTTTCGAAGCAGGACAACTATGTCTTCACTCTGCTGAAGAAAAGGAGCCGGTGTAGGGTTCAAAGAACCGCTGGTTCTGGGACTTGGGTTGGCCAAAGGACTGATAAGGTTTATGACACAAAAAATCAACACATTGGGTTCAAGAAGCTGTTGATCTTTAAGGTGGCAAAGGGTTCTGCTTTGAGGGACAAAGACAGGAAGGATGGGCATTGGATCATGCATGAGTTTTCACTCTTAGATCAAGATCAGCAATATGTGGTGTGCAAGATCAGAAACAGTCAGCCGCAGCCGTCACGGGAGGAGAAGAAAACTGATATCCAGGCGCAGCCAGGGCCCCAAACTTGCAAAATTGCTCCAGCAAGGTTGCAGCCACCGTTGGTAAAAGTAACTGATTTTAAGGATTTGGGCTGGACAATAATATCCAACAGCAGAAAGAGGAAACTCAACCGCAGCAGCCAAAAAGGCAACGGATTAGTGGCATTGCTCTGGCAGAACAGCCACAACAATTCACAAATTATATGAATTTGCGGATGCAAGATGTTTGCCAGCCATGGGAGGAGGCAACTAAACCACAACCAAAAGGGTCTCACAAAGTTACTCCAACAGAAAAACCACAACTTGCAGCTGATCACATGGGTCTACGGCTGCACAGCACTTGCCAGTCACGGGAGGAAGTTGCACCACCGCTTCAAAGGCCTTCGATTTGCTTTGTTGCTGCAGCAGAAGAGCCGAAACCTATAGCTGATAATATGGACTTTTCATCATGCAATATGTGCCAGAGAGAGGAATTGGAAACTGAACTGCAGCAGATTATGCTCCAAATTAGTGACATTGCCCCACTAGAACTGCCACAACCAGCTGCTGATTATATGGATTTTGGGCTGCTGCACAGCATTCGGCAGCTAAAAGAGGAGGAAACCGCACCCCAGCTTCAAAGGCCTTCGACATTTACCGTTGTTCCAGCAGAAGAGCCAACCGATTACATGGATTTTTTGGTTCACAATTTGTGCCAGACAGAAGGAGAAGCTGAACTGCAGCCAAATATGCTCTCAAATAGCAACATTGCTCTGCCAGAACAGCCACAACCAGCAACTGATTGTACGGACTCATGGCTGCACGTTACTTGCCAGCTACAAGAGGAGGGAACTGCACCACAGTTTCAAAACCCTTGGACTGATGGTGTTGTTGCAGAAGAAGATCCAAAATTGACAGCTGATTATATGGATTTGTTGGTGCGCAACTTATGCAAGACACAGGAATCAGAAGCTGAACCACAACTGCATATGCTTGGAACTAGCAACATTGCTCCACCAGAACAGGCACAACCAGTAGCTGACTATATGAATCCAGGGATGCAGAGCACTTGCCAGCCACAGGAGGATGGAACTTCACCAGAGCTTCAAAGAGCCTCAGCCATCAGTGATTATATGGGTTTCTGGATGAGCAACTTGCCAGCCGCCCATAGCCTATTCTTTGATGAGGCCATTGGGATTGATTAGTAATTAGAATAATGTTTTGAGGATAACGCTGGAAGACAACTGGACGGCCAGAGATGATGATAACAACACATTTCACAGCTCCACAGACATTTTGGATTGTGCTTGGACCAGGGTCAGGGATGGTCAAGTTCAGGCTGTCACACTCTGCATAAGGATGCTCACCCACCACAACAATGGCATAGGAGAAGTCGCTGGACTTGACAAAGTCTCTGCCAGGGTTCTCTTTGTAGAAAACATTTGTGTCTGAATCAACTGTGTTTCTTATGGCACTGAGGATCGTAGTGCCTGTACATAATAACAATCATGTGAAACTTGATGTTTTCTTTTTTATTATCAGCTGAATGGCCTAATGGGTGTTTACAGTATTTGATTAACCTGATTATTGGGATGATCTAATGGGACGCTATCTTGAGAGAAGCATTTCACAAAATTCCCTGGCCTTTACTTCTAACTTGGATGAATGCATTAAATGCGTGATTTTAGCAAGTGAAGAAGTCCAATTGAAATGATTTGACAACATACCGATTGTCAGGTTGTTACCACTAAGTCCTTGCCACTCAATTGTCCATCCACCAAACTGATAACCAAGATTATTAGCATGGGTACCAGCAACAAGTATTTTCGATGCTTTCTTAGGAAGAGGTAATAATGGCTCATCTGCTGAATTGCCATTCTTCAGCAGCACAAGAGATTTCCGCACAGCTTCCTTTGCCAGTTCCCTATGCTCCTGTTTTATGGATAGGCAACATCAACCGCATTTCTACCCACAGCAGATATATTGGGGGTGAGAAAATAACTAGCAAATAACTAACCTTGCTTCCAAGCTGGTTGACCAGACTCTGGTCAGCAAATGGGTTTTCAAATAAACCCATCACACACTTCACTCGCAAAATTCTCTTTACTGCATCATTCTCGAGAAACACGAAAATTAGAATCCCATTTTCACATTGCAGTGTCATATACGAAGAATCAACCCCCATCATTGATGAAGAATCAAACGGCCTTAGAGAAGTAACAGAAGGTACATCTACAAAGAAGCGTGTGCGTGTGTGTCTACATGTGTGTGTGTGTGAGAGAGAGAGAGAGAGAGAGAGACTTACAGAGAAAAAAAAAAAAAACAAAGAACCCACGACAGCTTCTGCACTGTTTTGTGTAGAGAGAGAGAGAGAGAGAGAGAGAGAGAGAGAGAGAGAGAGACAGAGAGACAGAGAGGGTGAGGTGTTCTTTGCTTGGAATGCTAAGGTGGGGGTAGTCGCTCTTATAGTGTCTGTTTATATTTTCTATTTTCCAGTATATCCACATGGCTAATTATTATTAATTATCCCATTATTTGTCTGTTCCCATTACAATCCCGCAATTGGTGCGTCGCTCTCTCTCTGTCTCTGTCTCTGTCTCTGTGTTTTTTGTTTTTTTAAAGTCTTTTTTTCTATATAATTTTAATGTCGTTGTTCTAAACGACATTATATCCCCTCTTCAACGTTTTCTTGCTAACGAAATTAAGCGTAGAGTTGCACATGTTTGTTTATTTATTTATTTATTAATTTTTATTTGATCCACAGTGTGGGACGATTGTGACAGTCTGGCTTTTGCAAGAGTGGGTCACCTTTGACCCTTCCAACTCAAGATAATAAAATAGAATTTATTTTGAATTTGTTAAATAATTTATTAAGTAAATATAGTAATTAAATTTTGATAAAAATATTAGTTATTTGATTATAAGATAATGCTGAGACGAGAGATAGTTCTTTGCTGAACATAATAACAAATACATCATTATGAACAATTTGAATAATATTATGATTATTATAATAAAAAATAATCACTAATAACTATTTAATTATCATATTTTATAATAGTTAACATAATTATAGGAATTTAAAAATAGTGTTAATAAGTGCTCTAGTATTTGGCCTCAATATTAGATGAATTACAACTATTTTTTCTTACATCTTCATAAAATAAGAAAATTACCAAAAAAAAAAAAGAAGAGTAGAACTTTGTGGTTCATTAAAATTATCGGTTCAATTAACATCAGAGTATACACGAAACTCTGAAGAGAATGATAGGGAGAGATAGATGTCATGAGACAAGGTACCTTTGACATAATACAAAATACAAAGTATTGTAGCATAATGAGCAGTATAAGAAGTTAACATAAACTAACTCATAACATAAATAGTAGAAATTATGTTACAAATGAATAATTGTAAAATATACCAAACTTAGTAAATAATTTCTTTTTAATTTCATTATTGCATTTGAATTCACATTTGAAAGGGGGTTTTAGGGACTAGATTTGTTGTTTTGCATATCTAGTGCACACGAATTCAAATAACTTCGATATCAAATTATCTAGGATTAATAATCTATATATGGACATTTGGTTCTCCAATTTCAAAGTATGCAGCTTCAAGCATTTTTCTGAATTTACTGGCATAAATGGACGTACAAATGGAGATGCCAGCAAATCTAAGCAGAGAGGGCGATCCAATGCACGAGACACTCATAATGTGGGGGTACTCGCACCTTTTGGTGTTGAGAAAGGGTTGTAAAAAGTCTTATTCCTGTCTTTATAGAATATTTTAAAATGTAACCTTTAGCTTCCAATACAATAACCTTAATATTATTATAAGGCTCACCCGCTCTTAACAAAATTAAGAAGTAATTCTTAAAATGTTGAATCATCCAATATAAATTTAAAATCATAATAGTTATTACGGATGCTGGAATTAAGTTTTTGTCTCTATTGATTGAATTTTTTATTTTTCCTACTATAATTATGATTGCCTAATCTAGGATTCTTTAACGATTGAAAGCCAAAACTATATTATTTGGTGTTGTCAATTCATTTGGTCATTTTGTTTTCCTTTTTTTTTGACATTTCTTTTATTTTGATTTAATAGAGATAATGTTTGTGGCTTAAATGATAAGGGGTTGTTGGAGAGGTTGAGAGTGAAAAACAATCTATGTATAAACGTTTGTCTCTGATTTCCGGGACCTGGAATTGTTGGTTTTTATGGTTCAGGAACCCATTTGAATAACGTTCTGTTCCATGATAATGATACCTTTCTGGAAGACTAAAGAAATGAATAGGAGCTTTAAGATATATGTTTATCCTCACGAACCAGACGATCCTTTTGCGCATGCACTTCTACCAATGAATTTTGAGCCTTTGGGTAACTATGCAAGTGAAAGTTACTTTAAGAAGGCCTTTATGAAGAGTCATTTCATAACTAAGAATCCAACAAAGGCCGATCTTTTCTTCTTGCCCTTCTCAATTGCAAGACTGCGGCATGATCCTCGAATTGGTGTATTAGGTATCCAAGATTTGGTCAGGGATTACATCTTCAACATAAGTCAGAAATACCCCTATTGGAATAGGACGGATGGAGCTGATCATATTTATGTTGCTTGTCATTCTGTTGGACGGTCAGCAATGGAGAAGACAGAGAAAGTGAAATTCAATGCCATTCAAGTTGTCTGCTCCTCGAGTTATTTTCTTTCTGGATATATTCCTCGTAAGGACACGTCTTTACCGCAGATTTGGCCCAGAAAAGGAGAACCTCAAGAGCTTGCTTCATAAAAAAGGTTTAGGCACTTTATTGCATTTCATTTCCCTTCTTCTTCTTTTTTTTTTTTGTTTTTTTTTTTATGCCATAGATGCAGTCCCATTTGTCTTGGTGCACTTAAAATGCATCGGGAACTGCCATTGTAACTACAAAATGGTGGAATTTTTAAACCTTCATCCGAAATGTGATTATAGGAAGAAGCTTGCCTTTTTTGCTAGATCAATAAACTCTCCTGTCCGTGAAAAGCTTCTTGAGTTTTGGAGAAATGACTGAGATTTTCGCCCACTTCGGCCGCCTCAAGACACCATATGCCGATGAGCTACTTGGGAGCAAGTTTTGCCTCCATGTCAAAGGATTTGAATTAAACACAGCCCGCATAGAGGATGCACTGTATTATGGATGTGTTCTAGTTCTCATTTCCAACCACTATGATCTCCCCTTTACAGACATTCTAAATTGGAAGAGCTTCTCGGTAGTCGTTGCCACTTTAGATATTCCGTTGCTAAAGAAAATTCTTCAAGGAATAAGCTTTGACCAATATCTCTTGCTACAAAATAATGTGTTGGAGGTGAGAAAACATTTCCGGTGGCATCTTCCCCCAATTGATTACGATGCTTTTCACATGGTAATGTATGAATTGTGGCTTCGACGGTGCCTTGAGGATTCCGTTGCGTGATTTGCACTATCCCTCTCAATGACGACCTTCTCTTCTGTTGAATTTGTGGGTCGTATTGCTTCGGGCATTTGTTCATGTTCTAATTGTTTCTTTTGACTCTACCAGGACCTTCAAGTAGGACATGGTAACTTTATCTATGGTACAGTTGCTGAGTAGCATATCAAAGGAAATCTCCGTTAGATAAATGAAGGCTGAATGGCTGATTGTGTAAACTTCCTTTCACCTTTTTCCATCTGTTTCCTTTTACCAGCATGTTGAGCATGAGTGGGGGGTTTTTCAGGTGACATTCAACTCTTCATGATAAGTATGTTGTTCCTATCCAGTGTACAGAGATGCCTCGTATAGGTGAATGTTCCTTTCCAGAAACTACAAAAACATGGCATCAACATCTATCTGTCTTTGACCATTGTTCATCTTCTTCTCCCATCTACGGAAACATCACAATAATAAACTATGTGATATCACAAATATACTTGTAATGTAATTCCTTCTCTACAATCAATCACCATTTGCATGGGATCATCTAAAGTTTCAAAAATGTCTTTGATAATTATGATCGGCTAAGGAAACGTTATTTTGTAAAACAAAGTGTAGCACTTGACATTGCTGGAGAGGTTAAAAATTCATTTGTGGTATAGCTCGTATTTATACAATGTACAAAAAGGTACAAACGTCATGCACCCTTGTTGTTACTCCATGGCTTGAGCACAGGAACGATGATGATCACAATGATTATAAGAAGAATTATAATAACAATGTACATCCATTTCTTGGTGTTCTTTTGCAACGATTTGGCCCCTTGAAGGGCAATGTTCCCTGACTGTACATGATCTACAGCATTTGAGACCTGAAAAATGAGGAAATTGGGAATAAGATGTTTGAATCACAGTAACCAATTATCTTAAAACTATCCAATCCATTATTCTTTTAAAAGTTGACATCCAGTGTTTTCTACACCTCAAAGAAGAAGTGTCTTGGGAATGAGTCCAGTTACCTGTGATTCTATGTTGTCAAGCAGGTCCCCTTGCGCATCAACCAAGACTGCCATGTCCAGGAAAATCTGCACGTCAAAAGTGACTGGATCCATAAGTACCAAAAACCATTACTTTCCCTCAACTGTTTCTTCCCTTCCTATTGAATTGATTCCTATTTATGCAAGCATAAGCATATGCATGACAGACACAATATGGTGGAGTTTCATCTGAAAGTTAGTATTTGGTGACTTTGCAATGCCTTTTAAGTGGTGATCAGCCATTATGCAGAAGCAAATAAGTAATGGACAGCTGTTACATGGAAGCAAATCCTATAGTTACCTACAGACGTGTGTTAACAATGCGAAAGACACATTGACTGCAAATTTTGTCTAGATCTCACAAGATGACAGATCATTCTATGTTAAGATGTCATCAACCACTTCATTAACCTAAGCATGTCTTGATATGAAGAAAATTAATGAGAAACTCAATCTTATGTGGTATATCCCAAGAGAGTAGCATACACATTGAGGATCCATTACAGGCTACCAAGGGACCAACTCAGCAGTGCAACTATTTCGAACTAAAGAGATGTACAGTTGTCTGCAAATGTTGCACAACTACAATTTATTGTTCCCCCAAAGGAGATGATAATTACAGTAATTGGGATGTACCTGTTGTAATTTCAGAAGCTTCCTCTGCAGATCTCTAACTGCATCATACCGTTCCTGAATTTCTACCAAATTATCCATTATCTGCAAAACAGATATACACATATATACAGTTAGTCATAGAATGAGAGCTAATTAAATGCTAAACCACTAGAACAAAACCTCATTGTTTCGCTAGAAAAATAGCAACTGATGTAAATGTTCCACTGTTAGAAATATTGCTGCTAATAATTTGATCCATGGATGCATTTACTTCCATGTTAGCATCTTGAGAATTGCTTTCTTTGCCCATCACTATTGCAGCATCCTTAGAATCAAACAATTAAACTGAGTAGGCAAAAGGAACGTCGACATGTATTTTTATTATCAAAGGGATTCAAAATATCATATTTGCTAAGTTTACCTGTAAGAAATAAATAATCAAATTATTTTTCTCTCAAATGACTTAAAATGAAAATAAAAAGTTGAATCAACGTTTGAATAGAGATTTTATTTATTTATTTATTTATTTATTTTTATTGCAAATTAAACAACTTTAACGACAAATATATGGTTTCTCCAGAACTTATCTTATTTTACTTTTACTAATATGATCAAAACAAAAAACTAAATATTTGAATCAGTTCAAAATTTGTTAACTAAAAGAATGTTGATAAGAAAAAATTCTCTCTTTGTTGAGTAATATCATTAAAATTGATAGACAATTGACATGTACAATGAAAATGAATTTATAAAAGAAGTAGAATTAGTATCTTGCAAAGACGTTGTATATTGTTTATTTATAAATCCATTTACATGTTAAATTAATAGTAATTTTAGTCACCTATTTCTATAATAGATTTTTTTTTCAATAATTATTATTATAATTAAAAATTAGATAAGTAATTAAATAAAAAATAGTTGGACAATTGATCATTTATTTACTTATATTCAGAAAGATCAGTCAACTAATTTTATGACACACAACAAATTTATAGAGGTGAATTGTAATATGTAATTCATTTTAAAATAAATTTAATGAATATATATATATATATATTATAGTAAAAATATTATCTCTGTTAAAACTCTTTTACTAATTAAAAATAAAATTATTTAATCCTTCGATTTAAATTATTTTGTTTTAATTCTAAACTTTCAAAATTAAATTGTTAATTAAGTAAAATAAATCAATTACTTAAATATTATCCTTATATAAGAATATTGAATGAATTCTAAATCTTTTTTGAACATAAGTAAAATTTTGTTTGTTTTTATAAGACAAATTAGATTATATTATGCGTTAAGGAAATTTTTATTTTATTTTTCTTAAAACTTTGAAAAAATAAATATATTTTTTTTTTCAAGAACACAGAATTTCATTTTTTCCACGTATTTTAGCCATATCGTGTATCATTAATCAACTAGGTTACTTGGAATATTTAGGAAACAATAGATTAAATAGGCAAAGATTTAAAGAAACAAAAGACCAAAGCCAGCAACAAATAACACGGATGCTTAATCAATTACAATTACATAACAAGAAACATTGCCCTCAATTCCGTGTTGGAAAGCAGATTATGAGACTACATTATTATAAATAGGCCAAGAGGGTTGGCGGGAAAAAGGAAAGAACTTAGAAACAGTCTAGCCAGTAGCCATCAGCGACAGAAAAGAAGAAGAAAGAAGTAGAGGCAGCGGAAGAAGAAGAGGAATAAAGAAAGAAAAGGAAAGAGACGGAGAAACAGCCAACAGGGGTTCGCTTTGACCCCTCCGCTGAAGAACTCATCCAGTTTCTTGCCAAGAAAGCAAATGGCGAGCCGCTGCAATCGGGTTTCTTGAAGGAGTGCGATCTTTATGGAGAAAAAGAGCCTTGGTTGATATTCGACAAGTTTTCGAAGCAGGACAACTATGTCTTCACTCTGCTGAAGAAAAGGAGCCGGTGTAGGGTTCAAAGAACTGCTGGTTCAGGGACTTGGGTTGGCCAGAGGACTGATAAGGTTTATGACACAAAAAATCAACACATTGGGTTCAAGAAGCTGTTGATCTTTAAGGTGGCAAAGGGTTCTGCTTTGAGGGACAAAGACAGGAAGGATGGGCATTGGATCATGCATGAGTTTTCGCTCTTGGATCAAGATCAGCAATATGTGGCGTGCAAGATCAGAAACAGTCAGCTGCAGCCGTCACGGGAGGAGAAGAAAACTGAAATCCAGGCGCAGCCAGGGCCCCAAACTTACAAAATTGCTCCAGCAAGGTTGCAGCCACCGTTGGTAAAAGTAACTGATTTTAAGGATTTGGGGCTGGACAATAATATCCAACAGCAGAAAGAGGAAACTGTAGTCGCCAAAGAGAACGTCAGCAACACCTTGGCCTTCGGTTCCAGGAAGCCAGGCAGCGACAAGAGCATCCACCAAGTTGACATCAGCCTGGAAGACAACTGGACGGCCAGAGATGATGATAACAGCACATTTCACAGCTCCACAGACATTTTGGATTGTGCTTGGACCAGGGTCAGGGATGGTCAAGTTCAGGCTGTCACCTTGTGTCTCTGCATAAGGATGCTCACCCACCACAACAATGGCATAGGAGAAGTCGCTGGACTTGAAAAAGTCTCTGTCAGGGTTCTCTTTGTAGACAACATTTGTGTTTGAATCAACTGTGTTTTTTATGTACATTTCTTCATTTAGGATTAATATTTTTTTTTTCCACAAATATCAACAAAAACACAAGTTAATGATTACCTTTCATGGCAGGAGCCTTGGTCACAGCCCTTGACTCCTCATGTGCATTCCGTGCACAAGATTTGCAAGAAAATGTTAATAACAGCAAACCTTAACTAACATCTCGGTCACTAGGAATTTTTTTTTTTTTATACATACTGCAATAGTTCCATATATTCTACACAATTGTACTATGCCAGATATGTTGCCTAGTAAAAATTACACAGATGTTGGCTCAACTTGCACAACAATGTGTTGCTTAAAAAAAGGGGCACAATACCTAGAGCTTTTTAAGTAGGTTATCCAGCTTCTCATATTGTTTATCAATCTCTTCAACCTAGGCAAGAAAGACATGAGGACGGCTGACACTGTCAGAGATACTTTCAAGACAAGAAAATATGCAATCAAAGGCCCAATACAACACTATACAAAGGATTCATTATGATCCAATGTACGAAAATAAGATCAATTATGAGGCATATAATGACAATCCAGAGCAAGATGAAGAAAGAAAGAGGAAATCTAGAACACTTTTTTAAAACGACAGAACCAGTGAATCGAACCAATTTATCACAATCAAAATAGCTCAGATCAAGACAAAACCCAAAAGAGAGCAAACACCAAAGAAAACAAAAAATAAAGGACAAAACAAAACCCCATCAGGAATTATCAATAAACAAAACACCATAAACCTTATTGATCTCTCCCAGCAATGTCAAACATCTTGCATCCGCAAATTCATATAATTTGCCAATTGTTGTGGCTGGTCGGAGCAATGCCACTAATCTGTCGCCCTTTTGGCTGCTCCGGTTGAGTTTCCTCTTTCTGCTGTTGGATATTATTGTCCAGCCCCAAATCCTTAAAATCAGTTACTTTTACCAACAGTGGCTGCAACCTTGCTGGAGCAATTTTGTAAGTTTGGGGCCCTGGCTGCGCCTGGATTTCAGTTTTCTTCTCCTCCCGTGACAGCTGCGGCTGACTGTTTCTGATCTTGCACACCACATATTGCTGATCTTGATCCAAGAGCAAAAACTCATGCATGATCCAATGCCCATCCTTCCTGTCTTTGTCCCTCAAAGCAGAACCCTTTGCCACCTTAAAGATCAACAGCTTCTTGAACCCAATGTGTTGATTTTTTGTGTCATAAACCTTATCAGTCCTCTGGCCAACCCAAGTCCCAGAACCAGCGGTTCTTTGAACCCTACACCAGCTACTTTTCTTCAGCAGAGTGAAGACATAGTTGTCCTGCTTCGAAAACTTGTCGAATATCAACCAAGGCTCTTTTTCTCCATAAAGATCACACTCCTTCAAGAAACCCGATTGCAGCGGCTCGCCATTTGCTTTCTTGGCAAGAAACTGGATGAGTTCTTCAGCGGAGGGGTCAGAGTGAACCCCTGTTGGTTGTTTCTCCATCTCTTTCCAAGAGCACAGGAATGATGATGATCGCAACGATTATAAGAAGAATTATAATAACAATGCACATCCATTTCTTGGTGTTCTGTTCCCTGACTGTACATGATCTACAGCATTTGAGACCTGAAAAAAGTGGAAATTGGGAATAAGTTGTCTGAATCACAGTAATCAATTATCTTAAAACTATCCATTATCCTTTTAAAAGTTGACATCCAGTGTTTTTTACACCTCAAAGAAGTTGTGTCTTGGGAATGAGTCCAGTTACCTGTGATTCTATGTTGTCAAGCAGGTCCCCTTGTGCATCAACCAAGACTGCCATGTCGAAGAAAATCTGCACGTCAAAAGTGACTTGATCCATAAGTACCAAAAACCATTGCTTTCCCTCAACTGTTTCTTCCCTTCCAATTGAATTGATTCCTATTTATGCAAACACAAGCATATGCATGACAGACAATATGGTGGAGTTTCATCTGAAAGTATCTAGTGACTTTGCAATGCCTTTTAAGTGGTGGTCAGCCATTATGTAGAAGCAAATAAGTAATGGCCAGCTGTTACATGGAAGCAAATTCTACAGTTACCTACAGACGTGTGTTAACAATGCAAAAGACACATTGACTGCAAATTTTGTCTAGATCTCACAAGATGAAAGGTCATTCTATGTTAACATGTCATCAACCACTTCATTAACCTAAGCATGCCTTGATATGAAGAAAATTAATGAGAAACTCAATCTCATGTGGTTCATAGATATCCCAAGAGAGTAGCATACACATTCAGGATCCATTACAGGCTACCAAGGGACCAACTCAGCAGTGCAAACATTTCGAACTAAAGAGATGTACAGTTGTCTGCAAATGTTGCACAACTACAATTTAATGTTCCCCCAAAGGAGATGATCATTACAGTAATTGGGATGTACCTGTTGTAATTTCAGAAGCTTCCTCTGCAGATCTCTAACTGCATCATACCATTCCCGAATTTCTGCCAAATTATCCATTATCTGCAAAACAGATATATACATATATGCAGTTAGTCATAGAATGAGAGCCAATTAAATGCTAAACCACTAAAATAAAACCTCATTGTTTTACTAGAAAAATAGCAACTAATGTAAATGTTCCATTGTTAGAAATATTGCTGCTAATAATTGATGAAATTCTTATGTCAAGAAACTAAGAAACCTAAAATCATTTTCCTCTCTAAAAGATTGACAAGGAAGATAAAGTGCATGGAGGAAAATTCAAGAACAAACCTGGTCTCGCCCTTGCTCCTGGATAGCTTTCTGGAAAATCTGTTGGCTATCTCCAGTCTCAATCAACTTTTCAATCGTCTGTACATTGTTCAGTATTCACAGTATGAGCTGGGAGAAAAAAATTTCTCATTAAATTGCCTTTTTTTAAGTTAACAAGCATCACCTCTTCATCTGCACTCGTTCCCGTCACTAGAAACAAGTGAAACCAAGTAATCCAACCACTTAGCACCATGTCATGGAAAACTTCAGGCAATGAAAGTAATAGCCATTGAGGGACGAGTAAATCAAAACTGTAAAAACAGGCCTCTCAACAACCTCATGATACTCTTGATGGATGGTCTCCCTCGGAGTCTGCAAGTTTACACTTACAAACTTCAGATCAAAAGATGCTCAGTGGACTAAGGCTGCTAGATATACACTAATGTTTGCAAAAGCGTCCTTATACCCACCTGAAATTCAGCCATCTTGTCTTTCAACATCTTTTTCAAGGCTCTGCACAATAATACAGTGGCAATTAAAGTCATATCTGGGTAATCTCATTCAATCTAGGCCCCCAAAAATTCTTTCCAAAGATAATTTACAGATATCAAACAGGTTTATATATTTGCTTCATGATCCCAATAAGTTGAACTATGGAACCATAGATGTATTAGCTTTTATTTGAGCATCCCAATGGATTGGTTAATGTAAAAGTTCATATTCTTCCAGTAAATCTTTCCTACAATGAATTATTGATGTAGATACATCGCAGACAACATTTGGGATAACTTATCTCATAAAAGTCATGTACATTAAGATAGGACTATTTTGTATAAGATCTTTTTGAATTGCAAAAAAGCGATTGAGAACCAGATATTATCATCTTACAAACTGAAATTTCTGAAGTAGGCAAAAGAATAAGAAAAACACATATCCCTTCAACAAACCAAATTGGGCAAGGCCTTAGTTGTCAAAGCAGAAAACATGCACAAAATATTGTGGCAAAAATATGCGCTTTTTGTCTTTTTTTTTTTTTTAACTCAACCATGTATAAGATTCCTGTGTCATCAAACAAATGAGAATAAAAACCAAAAAAAGTAAAAAAAAATGCAAGAAATGGGAAGGATATTGGAAATTAGAGTCAGAGTATTGATTACATGGTTGTCGAGGTTCTAGACTGATCCACACCTGTGGCTTTACCACATCCAGGTTTCTATCTGCTTGCCAAATTCTGGATTTCATGAAAAAAGAGTAATAATGCAAGCCATGTAGAAGCGGCAAATAAACACTACAGAAGTGGCTGGAAAGGAAGAGCAACTTATGTACATTTCTTCATTTAGGATTATTTTTTTTTCCACAAATATCAACAGAAACACAAGTTAATGATTACCATTCATGGCAGGAGCCTTGGTCACAGCCCTTGACTCCTCATGTGCATTCCGTGCACAAGATTTGCAAGAAAATGGAAATAACAGCAAACCTCAACTAACATCTTGGTCACT
The DNA here is from genome assembly GCA_037897445.1 of Ceriops zippeliana. Classification (NCBI taxonomy): domain Eukaryota; kingdom Viridiplantae; phylum Streptophyta; class Magnoliopsida; order Malpighiales; family Rhizophoraceae; genus Ceriops; species Ceriops zippeliana. The sequence continues at coordinate 1,687,993 of JBAPLH010000057.1, forward strand.
AGGATTTTTTTTTTTAATACATACTGCAATACTTTCATATATTTTACACCATTGCACTATGCCAGATATGTTGCCTAGTAAAAATTACACAGAAGTTGGCTCAACTTGCACAACAATGTGTTGCTTAAAAAAAGGGGCACAATACCTGGAGCTTTTTAAGTAGGTTATCCAGCTTCTCATATTGTTTATCAATCTCTTCAACCTAGGCAAGAAAGACATGAGGACGGCTGACACTATCAGAGATACTTTGAAAGCAAGAAAATATGCCATCAAAGGCCCAATACAACACTATGCAAAGGATTCATTATGATCCAATGTGCAAAAAAAAGATCAATTATGAGGCATATAATGACAATCCAGAGCAAGATGAAGAAAGAAAGAGGAAATCTAGAACAATTTTTTAAAACGATAGAACCAGTTAATCGAACCAATTTATCACAATCAAAATAGCTCCGATCAAGACAAAACCCAAAAGAGAGCAAACACCGAAGAAAACAAAAAATTAAGGACAAAACAAAATCCCATCAGGAATTATCAATAAAAAACACCATAAAATCCAAAACAAAAGGTTATACCGCTAAAAGGTCGTTCATTGTCAAAGAATAAGAAGCTAAAAAGAACCCCTTTTTCTTTCTCGGAGTGGAAATTCAACAAAATGAGACAAAAAGAGTGAAGTTTTAGAAGAGAAAGAGCATAATAACCATGTCCGATAATTACTGCCTTCCATCAAAAAAAAGAAGAAAAAAACATTTTAGAACCTCAGACCTGGTTTTTTAGCAGAAACCCAGGTCCCAATCAGAGTTCTTTTTCTCTAAATAGATATAGACAGAGAGAGACAGCGAAATCGCATTAAACATGAAGAGAGAGAGAGAGAAGGCGAGGCGTATTGGGACAAAGATTTGTTGGTTGCATTGCTGACATCTAACGTATCTGGACTGTTGCCCCTTACTTGGGTCCCAAAATCGTAAGGTTGCATGAGTTGCCTTTTTTACAATTTTTTTTTTTAAAAACTTCCGTGGAATATTTTAATGTAGAAGTATTTCCACGTGGACTTGGGTAACCGTAATTACTATAATAATATAATAATTAATGGAGTAAATGTCATTTTCAAAAGGATTAAAGCAGTAAATACGGAAGATGTAATAGAGGTTTAATGAAAAACATATGATACGAGTAACTTAGAATATTTAGAAAACAATAAATTAAAAAAATAAAAGAAGGAATAGATATAACAAAGATTTAAAGAAGCAAAAGACCAAAGCCATTTGAAATTGGTAATAACACGGATGCTTAATCAATTACAATTACATAACAAGAAACATTGCCCTCAATTCCGTGTTGTAAAGCGGATTATGGGGCTACATTATTATAAATAGCCTAAGGGGGTTGGCGGGAAAAAGGAAAGAACTTAGAAACAGTTTAGCCAGTAGCCATCAGCGACAGAAAAAGAAGAAGAAAGAAGTAGAGGCAGAGGAAGAAGTAGAGGCAGAGGAAGAAGAAGAGGAAAGAGATGGAGAAACAGCCAACAGGGGTTCGCTTTGACCCCTCCGCTGAAGAACTCATCCAGTTTCTTGCCAAGAAAGCAAATGGCGAGCCGCTGCAATCGGGTTTCTTGAAGGAGTGCGATCTTTATGGAGAAAAAGAGCCTTGGTTGATATTCGACAAGTTTTCGAAGCAGGACAACTATGCCTTCACTCTGCTGAAGAAAAGGAGCCGGTGTAGGGTTCAAAGAACTGCTGGTTCAGGGACTTGGGTTGGCCAGAGGACTGATAAGGTTTATGACACAAAAAATCAACACATTGGGTTCAAGAAGCTGTTGATCTTTAAGGTGACAAAGGGTTCTGCTTTGAGGGACAAAGACAGGAAGGATGGGCATTGGATCATGCATGAGTTTTCGCTCTTGGATCAAGATCAGCAATATGTGGTGTGCAAGATCAGAAACAGTCAGCCGCAGCCGTCACGGGAGGAGAAGAAAACTGAAATCCAAGCGCAGTCAGGGCCCCAAAGTTGCAAAATTGCTCCAGCAAGGTTGCAGCCACCGTTGGTAAAAGTAACTGATTTTAAGGATTTGGGGCTGGACAATAATATCCAACAGCAGAAAGAGGAAACTCAACCGCAGCAGCCAAAAAGGCGACGGATTAGTGGCATTGCTCCTGCAGAACAGCCACAACAATTGGCAAATTATATGAATTTGCAGATGCAAGATGTTTGCCAGCCATGGAAGGAGGCAACTAAACCACAACCAAAAGAGCCTCACAACGTTACTCCAACAGAAAAACCACAACTTGCAGCTGATCACATGGGTCTACTGCTGCGCAGCACTTGCCAGTCACAGGAGGAAGTTGCACCAACGCTTCAAAGGCCTTCGATTTGCTTTATTGCTGGAGCAGAAGAGCCGCAACCAATAGCTGATAATATGGACTTTTCATCATGCAATATGTGCCAGACACAGGAATTGGAAACTGAACTGCAGCAGATTATGCTCCAAATTAGTGACATTGCTCCACTAGAACAGCCACAACCAGCTGCTGATTATATGGATTTTGGGCTGCTGCACGGCATTCGGCAGCCACAAGAGGAGGAAACCGCACCCCAGCTTCAAAGGCCTTGGACATTCACCGTTGTTCAAGCAGAAGAGCCAACCGATTACATGGATTTTTTGGTTCACAATTTGTGCCAGACAGAGGGAGAAGCTGAACTGCAGCCAAATATGCTCTCAACTAGCAACATTGCTCTGCCAGAACAGCCACAACCAAAAGAGCCTCACAACGTTACTCCAACAGAAAAACCACAACTTGCAGCTGATCACATGGGTCTACGGCTGAGCAGCACTTGCCAGTCACAGGAGGAAGTTGCACGAACGCTTCAAAGGCCTTCGATTTGCTTTGTTGCTGGAGCAGAAGAGCCGCAACCAATAGTTGATAATATGGACTTTTCATCATGCAATATGTGCCAGACACAGGAATTGGAAACTGAACTGCAGCAGATTATGCTCCAAATTAGTGACATTGCTCCACTAGAACAGCCACAACCAGCTGCTGATTATATGGATTTTGGGCTGCTGCACGGCATTCGGCAGCCACAAGAGGAGGAAACCGCACCCCAGCTTCAAAGACCTTGGACATTCCCCGTTGTTCAAGCAGAAGAGCCAACCGATTACATGGATTTTTTGGTTCACAATTTGTGCCAGACAGAGGGAGAAGCTGAACTGCAGCCAAATATGCTCTCAACTAGCAACATTGCTCTGCCAGAACAGCCACAACCAGTAACTGATTGTACGGACTCATGGCTGCACGTTACTTGCCAGCTACAAGAGGAGGGAACTGCACCACAGTTTCAAAGCCCTTGGACTGAGGGTGTTGTTGCAGAAGAAGATCCGCAATTGACAGCTGATTATATGGATTTGTGGGTGCGCAACTTATGCCAGACACGGGAATCAGAAGCTGAACCCCAAATGCATATGCTCCGAACTAGCAACATTGCTCCACCAGAACAGGAACAACCAGTAGCTGACTATATGAATCCAGGGATGCAGAGCACTTGCCAGCCACAGGAGGATGGAACTTCACCAGAGCTTCAAAGAGCCTCAGCCATTAGTGATTATATGGATTTCTGGAAGAGCAACTTGCCAGCCGCCCATAGCCTATTCTTCAACGAGGCCATTGGGATTGATTAGTAATTAGAATAATGTTTTGAGGATAGGCTAGTGCAGAGGAGAAGTTTCTGTAAAGAGATAATTGTACTTTCGCTTGTTTCTCGTATGGAGATGCATTCCAATTGTTTCGTATCTTAATGCAAGAGATTAATTTTTGAGAATTAGATAACTCGTCAAGTAATTAAGGAAATTAAAAGCTTAATTAACGGTACCGTGTCAATTTAAAAGTAGTGGTATAAATCATTTTAGCATTGTCAAGAATTTCATATTATAATCCTATTGATGTTCTTTTTGTCAAACATAATCAACTTATCCTTACACCTTGTTTCACAAAGCCAAATGGATATTAGTTCAAACTTCTAGTTCTATTGGAGCCTCGTCAGTTATCAATATGTGGCTCTCACCCAAGACTTAGAAGAAGCCCAGACATTGTTCTAAGAATATTTGTTTTCTTAACTAGCTTACTCATTATCTTCGTATGCCTGGGTTGTTGGATTGGAGTATCAAACAAAATCCACAATCTGATAATATGCAAATACTTTTTATTAAAGTAAAATTAGATAAATTCAAAAGTTCCTCTAATAATTTAATTGATTTTTATATTTGATTGGGATATCGAATAAAATTTACAATAAAGTTCAGTATTCCGGTAACATGTAAATACTTTTTACCAAAATAAAATAAAACAAATTCAGAAGTTCTTCTGATAACTTAATTGATTTCTACCTAATTAGCAGCTGTTTCCATGTACAATTATATTTGTTCAATTAAAGGTTTACATTAATCATATGGAAATCTTATTCTGTGAAATCTTGGAAGCATATTACCGTTGCAGCAAGCACACAACTGTGAAAATAAAACTTTTGCAATAACTATGTTACATGTAATTTTTATTTGTTCTTCCAATATGCGTAATGTTATTAATAAATAATAGGATTATTTTGTACTCCTCAAATTTGCGATGGCAATGGCTAGTGTTTACACAAATTCACAAGATGGCTATATCTTCTTGGCCTTGTTCGGTTCGGTAGTGAGGCCAAAACCAAATGGAAAGAGGGGGTCATAGTGTCTATCTCCAACATTCATGGGCAGCTGATCAACCGTTTTAAACCATGTACGTGGAAGCCTGCCTGTAAAACTGTAGTTGCCAAAGAGAACATCAGCAACACCTTGGCCTTCGGTTCCAGGAAGCCAGGCAGCGACAAGAGCATCCACCAAGTTGACATAAGGCTGGAAGACAACTGGACGGCCAGAGATGATGATAACAACACATTTCACAGCTCCACAGACATTTTGGATTGTGCTTGGACCAGGGTCAGGGATGGTCAAGTTCAGGCTGTCACCTTGTGTCTCTGCGTAAGGATGCTCACCCACCACAACAATGGCATAGGAGAAGTCGCTGGACTTGACAAAGTCTCTGCCAGGGTTCACTTTGTAGACAACATTTGTGTTTGAATCAACTGTGTTTTTTATGGCAGTGAGGATCGTAGTGCCTGTACATAATAACAATCATGTGAAACTTGATGTTTTCTTTTTTATTATCAGCTGAATGGCCTAATGGGTGTTTACAGTATTTAATTAACCTGATTATTGGGATGATCTAATGGGAGGCTATCTTGATGAGAAGCATTTCACAAAATGCCCTGGTCTTTACTTCTAACTTGGATGAATGCATCAAATGCTTGATTTTAGCAAGTGAAGAAGTCCAATTGAAACGATTTGACAACATACCGATTGTCAGGTTGTTACCACTAAGTCCTTGCCACTCAATTGTCCATCCACCACACTGATAACCAAGATTATTAGCATGGGTACCAGCAACAAGTATTTTCGATGGTTTCTTAGGAAGAGGTAATAATGGCTCATCTGCTGAATTGCCATTCTTCAGCAGCACAAGAGATTTCCTCACAGCTTCCCTTGCCAGTTCCCTATGCTCCTGTTTTATGGATAGGCAACATCAACCGCAGTTCTACCCACAGTAGATATATTGGGGGTGAGAAAATAACTAGCAAATAACTAACCTTGCTTCCAAGCTGGTTGACCAGACTCTGGTCAGCAAATGGGTTTTCAAATAAACCCATCACAAACTTTACTCGCAAAATTCTCTTTACTGCATCATCAATTCGGCTTATGGGGATGAAATTATTCTTTACTAGGTACGTCAGAGTGTCAATGAATTCAGTGTAGTTATATGGAACCATTATCTGCAGCATTGTTAGAACAAGTGTCAAAGTTAGCAGCAAAATGCCAAAAACATGAAAAAACATTAACCTTGAAGATAAATGATTTACCATGTCAATTCCAGCACCGATTCCCTTTTGAACGGAGTATGTATAATTAGCGTGGGGAGGTGAGGTGATTCTGTCAAGACCCATCCAATCTGAAATTACAAAGCCCTGCAAAAAGAGAAGTCCACAACATAGCCATGTAGCTGTTAGATCGTTCTCTTCAAACTTAATAGAAATGAGTGTTAACCTTGGTCTGATTGGTGGCTAATTAAGCTAATAAGTCAGCTAAATAAGTTTTTGCAACTTTGTGGTCAATCAAACCTATGCCAAGAAATGTTCAAGTTTTGGCATTCTCCTTATGTGCTTGTTGTGTCCATTTCTTGTCAATTTCTTTGCTTGCCAATTCCCAGTTTATCTCGGGGTTGTGTCACAACAATCAGAAAGATCAGGTCAGATTTTCAGGACATCTTCTTACCCTGAAACGAAGAGTTTTCTTAAGAAAACCAGTAATCAGCTCATGGTTAGCATGCATTTTGACTCCATTCCAGCTAGAGTAAGAGACCATGATGGTTGACACGCCCTTGATAACTGATGTATAGTAGCCTGCCATGTGGATGCTGAGCAAACCATGCCTGCTTATCACTGTATTGTTCTCATTAATTCCTTCTGTTGTTCCACCATCACCCACATAGTGCTTGGCACATGCTGCAACTTTTTCCCTGTGTCAAGCAGCAGCAGATCGCCAGGAATCAACAGTTGTTTAGTGTGAACCTACTCACAGAACTTTTATTGTAACCAGAAAATTAACCATTTTTATAACATATAAGGATCAATTTGGACAAACATAAAAAAGGTTCTTTTCCTCGTATTTTGTTTTAATTGATTAAAATGGACAACATGAAAATATTGTAGACAGAAATTATGTTGATAGCACCACATACCAATTTCCTCGGACTCCCCCAGATGCTTCCAAATTACAGGTAGTAAAAAGGTAAAGGACAAGGGCCCACGGAGTCGGTGTAGCAGAAGTGGAGACCAGAATATAGATAATGAAGATGAAACTTCCAAGCCTAGAAGTAGATGTAAAATAATTTCTATGCATTGTTATTTTGCTTTCTCCATTGATATTATTGGTGGAGCATGGACCCTGCTTATTATTCTATCTACCTAGCACCGTGGTCCAAAATAGTTTCCATCATTCAACATGGACCCGTGCATTATCTGAAAAACAATCTAAAACCAAAATCTTTATCATCCTCGAGCCGAGGAACTATGCCGCATCTCACATCAAATATCAAATGGTGGCCAAATTTGATTTTTCTTGTTGACAATGAACAGTTGGATCACTGGCGAGAGGATAAGGCATATTTTAAAATACATAATAAATAAATTGACTAATATAAATAATGTACATAATAAAAATTAAGCCTAAATTTCATATAAAATTTTTAAAAATATCTAAACTCAGGAATTATACTCTCAATTCTTATAAGAAAAATCATAAATTTTCCTCACAGGACAGTTAAAAAATTCTATTGTTATGTAAAGATCGGAATTATAAAATTTCAATTTAAAAGATAAAGTCATCTTCCATGTTTGGTTTACTTTATCAGTTTTTTGTTTTTTTTTTTTTAAATTTATCTTAACTGCCTTGGTCTATGAAACTTCTCTTGAAATTGAATTAGTTGAAGATCAAGAAATAAGTATTATTAGTGAAGACGGTATATCATGAAAATTACTTACTTTCCTACCACATAGGGAACACCGTTACGGGAGTTGGAAGGAATTTCTCCTTGAAATCCTGGTACAATCTCCGTCATGGCCTTAACAATCCCGGGATGTTCACTAAAGCTTTCATAGCACCGACCCCATCTCGGATCTCTGCAAACCTGCATACGGTATAGTAGTGAAAGATTCAGAACTATGAAATGTAGGATTTTAACTTGATGTAAATGACATGTGGGGATTAGATAGTTACAGCAATGCAAGGTGCGAAAACATATTGGATGCCTGTAGCTCTGACTTCAAGTGCAGTTGCAGCGCCAATTCTCTTAGCAAGCTCAGGATCCCTGGATGATTAATCGCTGGACAATATTAACTTTGACAAATTTGAAAGCTGGGATCAACAAAAATTATCATATTCCCACGAAATTTTATAAGAAGATTTACATTATCACATTATACTTAAAAAATGAAATAGACCCTTTAAACAAATTTATCTGAGTATGATTTTTTTAGAGAGACATAGACATTTGTAATCCACGGAGAGAAATTTTTAATGCAAGAAGTCCATCAGTTAATTGGCTTAAAATTTCTTGTATCTGTATCGGTAACAAAATTTAGCTGAGATATATTTACTTGCCTCGTAGCTCCAAGCCCAATATTGTGAGGAAAAATTGTGGCCCTGTAAACATTGTTATGTCCATGAACGGCATCAATCCCGTAAATCATTGGAATTCCAAGTCTCGTGGATAAAGAACCATTTTGAAAATCATTCACCATGTTAATCCAAGTTTCTGCAGAAGCCTGCTTAGCTGGAACACTCCCCCCTCCACTTAATACACTGCCTACAGAATAGGAGAAAAGCTAAAAACCATTGCTTTGTCTTTGATAATCACTGATTCCAGTTACAGCACCAATTGAATTTTTCATCTAAAGAAGAGACATCGTATGTATGCTTACCAATGAAGTACTTCTTCATCACCTCAGCAGATACAACAGAGCGGTCAATCTGCACCATTTGGCCAATTTTTTCCTCTAATGTCATCCGCCCCAGTAAGTCCTTGATTCGAGCATTTAAATGTTGTTTTGGATCTTTATACTTCACGTACTCTGCACCTGCAAAGGCTGCCCATAAAAGAGCCAGCCCCATCAAGAAGACGGGAATTCTAGCCATTTCTACTCCCTCAGAGGCGCTTACCTATTGACAAATGCTGGGTCAGAATCCATGTCTCAGGCTTTGAAACTAGAGCATTTAACCTGTATTATGTGTACTAAAATGTTGAAGACAAGCCCATCGAGCACTCAACTTAGGCCTGAGACATGAGAATCACAATTTCAAGGCATATATGCACATGAATAGCAGTAGTGAGAACAAAATTGTGATCACATTCTCGAGAAACACGAAAATTAGAATTTTCACATTGCAGTGTCATATACGAAGAATCAACCCCCATCATTGATGAAGAATCAAACGGCCTTAGAGAAGTAACAGAAGGTACATCTACAAAGAAGCGTGTGCGTGTGTGTCTACATGTGTGTGTGTGTGTGTGAGAGAGAGAGAGACTTACAGAGGAAAAAAAAAAAAAACCAAAGAACCCACGACAGCTTCTGCACTGTTTTGTGTAGAGAGAGAGAGAGAGAGAGAGAGAGAGAGAGAGAGAGAGAGAGAGAGAGAGAGGGTGAGGTGTTCTTTGCTTGGAATGCTAAGGTGGGGGTAGTCGCTCTTATAGTGTCTGTTTATATTTTCTATTTTCCAGTGTATCCACATGGCTAATTATTATTAATTAGCCCATTATTTGTCTGTTCCCATTACAATCCCGCAATTGGTGCGTCGCTCTCTCTCTCTCTCTCTCTGTCTCTGTGTTTTTTGTTTTTTTAAAGTCTTTTTTTTTATCTAATTTTAATTTTAATGTCGTTGTTCTCAACGACATTATATCCCCTCTTCAACGTTTTCTTGCCAATGAAAGGCACAGAATAAGATTTGATCAGTCTCCAGTCAATATTGCCCACCAAAAGTTGTAGGACTAAAATTCTTGATTTTACTTCCAATTATATAGCAACGATCGCACAAATGACAATGTAAAGCGCGTTTTAATCAACAGATTAATTGTAGAATTAATGATTCAAATTAGCCATTTTGCTGTTTCGTAGATTCAACGACCCTTTTACGAAATTAAGAGTAGAGTTGCACATGTTTGTTTATTTATTTATTTATTTATTTTTATTACATTCCACAGTGTGGGACGATTGCGACAGTCTGGCTTTAGCAAGAGTGGGTCACCCTTGGACCCTTTCCTTTCTCTTCTCTTGGGTCCTTCCTTCACATGCACGTCATCTAATAATCTGGCAATAACCAGCCTTTCAGAGCCATGTAAGGACCAATATATTATATCTATGAGAAGAACTCTCAAGTCCTAGAACTGGAATGTGATAAATACATGACAAAATAATAATAATAATAATTGGGAAAGTGCCTTGTGGTTCCAGCTAACTAGTTTTGGGACGCTACTGCTAACTTTATTCATTATATATATATATATATATATATATATAATTGCGAAAGGAACTTTATACCAAGAGATGGGATTTTCTTGGTTTAAACATTTAATCTGGAAGGGACGAACCTTATTTTGTTTATAAAAAAGAAAAGAAAAGAAAAGAAAGGCTGTCAATTGCATCACGAAGCTGGTGATTCGCAATGCCGCCTTGTTCCGATCGAGACAATCAATCTTGTTCCGGTTCCGCCATGTTTAGGTTGATCGTGTGGGCCAGTTGAGAAAAAAAGTGGTTAAGAAACTTCTTTTTAATGTAAAAAAAAAATTAATAAAGTAGATTAATTTCTAGAGTTTATCTTTGGTTTTTTTTTTTTTTTTAATTTTGAAGGGACGAAAGAAGTAAAGCACCAAAACATAATACAGAAGATCTTCTTCTTCTTCTTCTTCTTCTTCTTCTTCTTCTTATCCAAAAACTCTTCAAGTCAACAGGACTTCATAAAAAAAATAAAATTTCACTCTCTTTCAGTCATTTTCTTGAGAATTGGATCTTTAGTCTTTAACCAATGGGATGATTTCCATGTGACCTATATTCTTCCTGCCGCCAAAATTTGAAATTCAACTTCGTAATTCTTTTTTTTTTTTTCACTTGAATAGCCGTTTATGATTAATTTTCAACATGTAATCAATGTTCAATGATGATTTCCCCAGCAACTCTTATAAAAAACTCTTCAAGTCAACGGGACTTTATAAAAAAAAAAAATTCACTCTCTTTCAGTCCTTTTCTTAAGAATTGAGTCTTTAGTCTTTAGCTAATGGGATGATTTCCATGTGATTCGAATATAAAAATATTAGCAAGGTGAGAATTCTGTTTTTAATGTATAAATTGATTAGAATATTGTTCCTATAATTTTATTATAAAAATAAGTAAAATTAAATATAAATTATTATAATTAACATATTTTTTTATAAATAATAATCAACTATAACTATTAATAATTAAATGAATTCATGTTTTATGGTCACTTGTCCATTTTATGTGGCTTCGCTTACTCTGCACCTAGAGCAATGGCAGGGGGCCTTGGACAATCGTGTATTGGTGGCACTGTACAACTGTTGCTACGTCTCGATAAATAATTTACACTTATATCACCTAGCCAGAACAATGAAAGACAACATCACAACATCCTGCAGTTCATATACCTGCAAAACATATCCTCACAAAATGAACAAAGCTGTGCGTAATGGAAAAGGGTTTCGTTCGATTCAGGAGAAAGGGGGGAAAAAATCATTTTATGACGTTACTTCTGAACCTCCCTCATCGGGTTCACCGACAGCATATGTCCTTTGATTCGTTAGGTTTTGTTGTCGATGGCATGAACTTGCAGTGACCATGAAGCCGATGTCAGTGGGAACAGCACATGTTCTGTGACTTTTACTGGTCGGTTGGTCTCCTTGTATGTGGCCAGGGTAGAATCCCTCACAGTGTCCCTCTTCATTTTAAAGAAATTTATGTTTGATGCTGTGTTAAACTTTAGATTCGATACATTGTAATTGGATGCAAGGAAGTCATATTAGAAATTATCACAATTGAGATAATGAGTTTTTTTCATGGAAAAAATTTAAATCAAAATATCAATAAGCAATTTCTAACTTGAATTTATATAGAATATAACTAATACTTTAATAATATATTTGTATATTTTTTTTAGTAAAAAAAAAAAGTTTGAGAGAGAAGCTCTCTCTTATTATTATTATTATTATTATTTTAAATCTATGATTGTCGACTCTTGTTGGGAGCACTCTAACGGTAAAATCTTCAATTTATTAGGTTGATTTGGAAGAATGCACCTTTAAAATCATCAAATGAGGGACTCGGTCTCGATTAACACAAAAATTAGTGCGAGAATATTTTTAGTATAAAGACAAAAAATAAAACATATAAGAACTTATAATCCAGTTTCAAAATTAGGTTACACTTCTTTTTTATACAAAAATTAAGGTAGATGAATATTAGAGTTGTTTTTTTTTTTTTTTTTTTTCAATTTTGAAGGAGTGAGGAAGTAATGCAAGAAATCGAATGTAAAAATTTTTGCTTTAAACATTGACTTTTCATGTTGTAGCTAATAGATATTATCCAATAAAAAGATAAAATTTAGTCAATAAATGTAGTCTCTTCCATGCTTTTTTTATTTTGTTCTCAATATCCAACTCAAGTTCAAGAATATAATCGCATGTATAGCTGGCCGATAATATATAAATTATAATGTTGTTCTTTTTTTTTTTTGGGTACTTCTTTTTCCACGAACAGCAATAGCCGGCCTTGAAACTCCTTCCACATGAGTTGGCCAAATTTAAAATTCGACTTCGTAATCATTCCGAATGAGTCATCAGTGCACAAAACTCCAAACTTGGAAAAAAGTGTAGTGATTTCGTGACTAAAATATGCAACTTCTTGTCGTAATGAAATAGTCTAATATTATAATAAGGACTCTTCCTGCTAATCTCAGAATGCACGCCCAATTTTTCATGTGTGGTAGAAGACGGCTTAAAGCTCTGATGTAAGGCGCCTACTAGACATATTAGAACTTGTCGATAGTATCAATATTGAGAAGTCAATATATTAGGTTACGGTTACAGATTATTGCATCACGGGACGTTTAGATATAATTGATATTGGGAATCTTATATTGGTTTCAATAAGCGGAGGACGTCCAGACAATAAAATGGCCAAGGCTGTAGTTTTTAGAAAAGGGTTTCGTTTGATTCAGGACAAAGGAGGAAAAAAAATCATTTTAGGGCGTTACTTCTGAACCTATCCCATCAGGTTCACCGACAGCAAATGTCCTATAAAGTATGACCATGTTAAAGGGGAATTATGTCCTGATCAGGTTCAGCTACAATGTGATATCAATTACTTATAATATGAATAGAATTGCTGGAATCAACAATGTGGCAAGACATGTAACTAACAAAGAACATGTCAATCAAGCATGATTGAATTTAGGGTTTTGAATCAGTGATCATTGCCATTTTGAGAATCAACGAGGCTTACAAGACCATTGTGAGAATAAATAAGAAAGAAATAAATTTTTTATTATATTATTTTATATTTCTTGACATACAGAGAAAAAGTCTATTTATAAAATTATAAATATAAGAATAAAATAAAAATAAATATATATATATATATTTGATAAAATATATAATTTTAATTTTAACAATATAATATTTAATTAACATCCATTCAAACAAAAGATAATAAAATAGAATTTATCTTGAATTTGTTAACTAATTCATTAAGTAAATATAATAATTAAATTTTAGTGAAAATACTAGTTATTTGATTATGAGATATACTGAAACAAGAGATAGTCCCTTGCTGAAGATAATATCAAATAAAATGATAATCGTTTTTAATGTATTTGGCTTACTCATGAAATATATCATTACGAACAATTTGAATAGTATTATGATTATTATGATAAAAAAATCACTAATAAATATTTTATTATCATAGTTTATAATAACCAATATAATTATAGGAACTTAAAAATAGTGTTAACAAGTGCACTATTATTTGGCTTCAATATTAGACGAACTACAATTGTTTTTTCTTATTTCTTCATAAAATTAGAAAATTACCAAAAAAAAAAAAAAAGAAGAGTAGAACTTAGTGGTTCAGTAAAAGCACCGGTCCAATTAACATCAGAGTATACACAAAACTCTGAAGAGAATGATGAGGAGAGATATATGTCATGAGAATGACGAGGAGAGATAGATGTCATGAGACAAGGTGCCTTTGACATAATACAAAATACAAAGTATTGTATCATAATGAGTAGTATGAGAAGTTGTTATAAACTAACTCACAACATAAATGGCATAAATTATGTTCAAATGAATAATTGTAAAATATACCAAACTTAATGAATAATTTTTTTTTAGTTTTATTATTGAATTTGAATTCACGTTTTATAGGGGGTTTTAGGGACTAGATTTGTCGTTTTCCATATCTAGTGCACACGAATTCAAATAGCTTCGATATTGAATTATCTAGGATTAATAATCTATATATGGACATTTGGTTCTCCAATTTCAAAGTATGCAGCTTCAAGCATTTTTCTAAATTCATTGGCATAAATGGAAGTGCAAATGGAGATGCCAGCAAATTAAGCAGAGAGGGCGATCCAATGCACGAGACACTCACAATGTGGGGGTACTCGCACCTTTTAGTGTTTGAGAAAGGGTTGTAAAAAGTCTTATTCTTGTCTTTATAGAATGTTTTAAAGTGTAACCTTGAGGTTCTAATGCAATAACCTTAACATTATTATAAGGCTCCCACTCTTAGAAAGACTAAGTAGTAATTCTTAAAATGCTGGAATCATCTAATATAAATTTAAAATTATAATAGTTATCAATTGAAATAAAATTCCAAGACGGATTCTGTGTTGTCAGAATCTGCATGATGCATCAATATTCTTACATTTTCGTATTATTCTTTGGGCTAATTGTAGCAGACACACATTTGTTGTTAGAATTAAGTGTCACTATTAATTGAGTTCTTTATTTTTCCAACTATAATTATGATTGCCTAATATGGGATTCTATAACGATTGAAAGCCAAAACTCCATTATTTGGTGTTGTCAATTCATCTTGTCATTTTGTTTTCCTTTTTTTTTTGGAATTTCTTTTATTTTGATTGAATAGAGATAATGTTTGTGGCTTAAATGATAAGGGGTTGTTGGAGAGGTTGAGCGTGAAAAGCAATCTATGTATAAACGTTTGTCTCTGATTTCCAGGATCAGGAATTGTTGGTTTTTATGGTTCAGGAACACATGTGAATAACGATCTGTTCCATGATAAAGTTTTCTGGAAGACTATAAAGAAATGAATAGGAGCTTTAAGACATATGTTTAAGCTCACGAACAAGACGATCCTTTTGCGCATGCACTTCAACTATACAAGTGAAAGTTACTTTAAGAAGGCCTTTATGAAGAGTCCTTTCATAACTAAGAATCCAACACAGGCCGATCTTTTCTTCTTGCCCTTCTCAATTGCAAGACTGCGGCATGATCCTCGAATTGGTGTATTAGGTATCCAAGATTTCGTCAGGGATTACATCTTCAACATAAGTCAGAAATACCCCTATTGGAATAGGACGGATGGAGCTGATCATTTTTATGTTGCTTGTCATTCTGTTGGACGGTCAGCAATGGAGAAGACAGAGAGTGAAATTCAATGCCACTCAAGTTGTCTGTTCCTCGAGTTATTTTCTTTCTGAATATATTCCTGGTAAGGACACATCTTTACCACAGATTTGGCCCAGAAAAGGAGAACCTCTAGAGCTTGCTTCATCAAAAAGGTTTAGGCACTTTATTGCATTTCATTTTTCCCTCCTCCTCCTTTTTTGTTTTTTTTATGCCATAGATGCAGTCCCATTTGTCTTGGTGCACTTAAAATGCATCGGGAACTGCCATTGTAACTACAGAATGGTGGAATTTTCAAACCTCTATCTGAAATGTAATTATAGGAAGAAGCTTGCCTTTTTTGCAGGATCAATAAACTCTCCTGTCCATGAAAGGCTTCTTGAGTTTTGGAGAAATGACTGAGATTTTTGCCCACTTTGGCCGCCTCAAGACACCATATGCCGATGAGCTAATTGGGAGCAAGTTTTGCCTCCATGTCAAAGGATTTGAAGTAAACACAGCCCGCATAGCGGATGCACTGTATTATGGATGTGTTCCAGTTGTTATTGCCAGCCACTATGACCTTCCCTTTACAGACATTCTAAATTGGAAGAGCTTCTCGGTAGTCGTTGCCACTTTAGATATTCCGTTGCTAAAGAAAATTCTTTAAGGAATAAGCTTTGACCAATATCTCATGCTACAAAATAATGTGTTGGAGGTGAGAAAACATTTCCGGTGGCATCTTCCCCCAGTTGATTACGATGCTTTTTATATGGTAATGTATGAATTGTGGCTTCGCCGGGTAGACTCGAGGATTCCGTTGCGTAATTCGCACCATCCCTTTCAATGACGACCTTCTCTTCTGTTGAATTTGTGGGTCGTATTGCTTCGGGCATTTGTTCATGTTCTAATTGTTTCTTTTGACTCTACCAGGAGCTTCAAGTAGGACATGGTAACTTTATTTCTGGTACAGTTGCTAAGTAGCATATCAAAGGAAATCTCCGTCAGATAAATGAAGGCTGAATGGCTGATTGTGTAAACTTCCTCTCACCTTTTTCCATCTGTTTCCTTTTGCCAGCATGTTGAACATGAGTGGAGGTTTTTCAGGTGACATTCAACTCTTCATGATTAGTTTGTTGTTCCTATCCAGTGTACAGAGACGCCTCTGATAGGTGAATGTTCCTTTTCAGAAACTACAAAAACATGGCATCAACATCTAGCTGTCTTTGACCATTGTTCCTTCTGCTCCCATCTAAAGAAACATCACAATAATAAACTGCGTGATATCACAAATATACTTTCTTGTAATGTAATTCCTTCTCTACAATCAATCACCATTTGCATAGGATCATCTAAAGCTTCAAAAATGTTTTTGATAATTATGATCGGCTAAGGAAACATTATTTAATAAAACAAAGTGTAGCACTTGACATTGCTGGAAGAGGTTAAAAATTCATTTATGGTATAGCTCGTATTTATACAATGTACAAAAAGGTACAAACGTCATGCACCCTTGTTGTTACTCCATGGCTTGAGCACAGGAACGATGATGATCGCAATGATTATAAGAAGAATTATAATAACAATGTACATCCATTTCTTGGTGTTCTTTTGCAATGATTTGGCCCCTTGGAGGGCAATGTTCCCTGACTGTACATCATATACAGCATTTGAGACCTGAAAAAAGAGGAAATTGGGAATAAGATGTCTGAATCACAGTAACCAATTATCTTAAAACTATCCAATCCATTATTCTTTCAAAAGTTGACATCCAGTGTTTTCTACACCTCAAAGAAGTTGTGTCTTGGGAATGAGTCCAGTTACCTGTGATTCTATGTTGTCAAGCAGGTCCCCTTGCGCATCAACCAAGACTGCCATGTCCAGGAAAATTTGCCTGTCAAAAGTGACTGGATCCATAAGTACCAAAAACCATTACTTTCCCTCAACTGTTTCTTCCCTTCCTATTGAATTGACTCCTATTTATGCAAGCACAAGCATATGCATGACAGACACAATATGGTGGAGTTTCATCTGAAAGTTAGTATTTAGTGACTTTGCAATGCGTTTTAAGTGGTGGTCAGTCATTATGTTGAAGCAAATAAGTAATGGACAGCTGTTACATGGAAGCAAATCCTATAGTTGCCTACAGACGTGTGTTAACAATACGAAAGACACATTGACTGCAAATTTTGTCTAGATCTCACAAGATGACAGATCATTCAATGTTAAGATGTCATCAACCACTTCATTAACCTAAGCATGTCTTGATATGAAGAAAATTAATGAGAAACTCAATCTTATGTGGTTTATAGATATCCCAAGAGAGTAGCATACACATTCAGGATCCATTACAGGCTACCAAGGGACCAACTCAGCAGTCCAACCATTTCGAACTAAAGAGATGTACAGTTGTCTGCAAATGTTGGACAACTACAATTTAATGTTCCCCCAAAGGAGATGATCATTACAGTAATTGGGATGTACTTGTTGTAATTTCAGAAGCTTCCTCTGCAGATCTCTAACTGCATCATACCGTTCCTGAATTTCTACCAAATTATCCATTGTATGCAAAACAGATATACACATATATATGCAGTTAGTCATAGAATGAGAGCCAATTAAATGCTAAACCACTAGAACAAAACCTCATTGTTTCACTAGAAAAATAGCAACTGATGTAAATGTTCCACTGTTAGAAATATTACTGCTAATAATTTGATCCATGGATGTATGTACTTCCATATTAGCATCTTGAGAATTGCTTTCTTTGCCCATCACTATTGCAGCATCCCTTAGAATCAAGCAATTAAACTGTTAAACTTAGTGTCCAAAGAAAACTTTAATATGTATTTTTATTATCAAAAGGATTCAAACTCATCATATTTGTTAAGTTTACCTGAAATGAACAAATAATTAAATTATTTTTTTTTCAAATGAATAAAAAGTTAAGCAGAAAGTTGAATCAACGTTGAGTAGAGATTTTATTTATTTATTTATTTATTTATTTTTGGTTACAAATTATATAACTTCAACGACAAATATATGGTTTGTTTAAAACTTCTCTTATTTTACTTTTACCAATATGATTAAAACAAAAACCTAAATATTTGGATAAGTTCAAAATTTATTAACTAAAAGAATGTTGATAAGAAAAAACTGTCTCTCTTTGCTAAGTTTTATCATTAAAATTGATAGACAATTGACATACACAATGAAAATGAATTTATAAATGAAGTGGAATTATTAACCTTGTAAAGAAGTTGTAATATTGTTTATTTATAAATCTATTTGCATGTTAAATTAGTAGCAATTTTAGTCATCTATTTCTATAGTAAAATTTTTTCTTTCAATAATAATAATAATTATTAAAAATTAGATAAGTAATTAAATAGATAATAGTTTAACAATTAATTATTTATTTACATATATTCAAAAGGATCAATCGATTAATTTTATGGCACATGATAAATTTTTTGAAGTGAATTGTAATATGTAATTGATTTTAAAATAAAGTTAATGAATATATATATATTATAGTAAAAATATTATTCCCGTTAAAGTTCTTTTATCAAGTAAAAATAAAATTGTTTAATCCTTTAATTTAAATTATTTTGTTTTAATTGTAAACCTTTAAATTTAAATTGTTAATTAAGTAAGGTAAATTAATTACTTAAATATTATCTTTATATAAGAATATTAAATAAATTATAGATATTTTTTAACATAAGTAAAATTTTATTTGTTCTTATAAGATAAATTAAATTATATTATGTGTTAAGGAAAATTTTATTTTATTTTTCATAAAACTTCAAAAAAATAAATAATTTTTTTTCAAGAACACGGAATTTCATTTTTTCCACATATATCAATAATCAACTAGGTAACTTGGAATATTTAGAAAACAATAGATTAAAAAAACAAAAGAAGGAATAGGCAAAGATTTAAAGAAGCAAAAGACCAAAACCAGTAATGAATAACACGGATGCTTAATCAATTACAATTACACAACAAGAAACATTGCCCTCAATTCCGTGTGGAAAGCGGATTACGGGGCTACATTATTATAAATAGGCCAAGAGGGTTGGCGGGAAAAAGGAAAGAACTTAGAAACAGTCTAGCCAGTAGCCATCAGCGACAGAAAAGAAGAAGAAAGAAGTAGACGCAGAGGAAGAAGAAGAGGAATAAAGAAAGAAAAGGAAAGAGATGGAGAAACAGCTAACAGGGGTTCGCTTTGACCCCTCCCCTGAAGAACTCATCCAGTTTCTTGCCAAGAAAGCCAATGGCGAGCCGCTGCAATCGGGTTTCTTGAAGGAGTGCGATCTTTATGGAGAAAAAGAGCCTTGGTTGATATTCGACAAGTTTTCGAAGCAGGACAACTATGTCTTCACTCTGCTGAAGAAAAGGAGCCGGTGTAGGGTTCAAAGAACCGCTGGTTCTGGGACTTGGGTTGGCCAGAGGACTGATAAGGTTTATGACACAAAAAATCAACACATTGGGTTCAAGAAGCTGTTGATCTTTAAGGTGGCAAAGGGTTCTGCTTTGAGGGACAAAGACATGAAGGATGGGCATTGGATCATGCATGAGTTTTCGCTCTTGGATCAAGATCAGCAATATGTGGTGTGCAAGATCAGAAACAGTCAGCCGCAGCCATCATGGGAGGAGAAGAAAACTGATATCCAGGTGCAGCCAGGGCCCCAAACTTGCAAAATTGCTCCAGCAAGGTTGCAGCCACCATTGGTAAAAGTAACTGATTTCAAGGATTTGGGGCTGGACAATAATATCCCACAGCAGAAAGAGGAAACTCAACTGCAGCAGCCAAAAAGGCGACGGATTAGTGGCATTGCTCTGGCAGAACAGCCACAACAATTGGCAAATTATATGAATTTGCGGATGCAAGATGTTTGCCAGCCATGGGTGGAGGCAACTAAACCACAACCAAAAGGGCCTCACAATGTTACTCCAACAGAAAAACCACAACTTGCAGCTGATCACATGGGTCTACGGCTGAGCAGCACTTGCCAGTCACAGGAGGAAGTTGCACCAACGCTTCAAAGGCCTTCGATTTGCTTTGTTGCTGGAGCAGAAGAGCCGCAACCAATAGTTGATAATATGGACTTTTCATCATGCAATATGTGCCAGACAGAGGAATTGGAAACTGAACTGCAGCAGATTATGCTCCAAATTAGTGACATTGCTCCACTAGAACAGCCACAACCAGCTGCTGATTATATGGATTTTGGGCTGCTGCACGGCATTCGGCAGCCACAAGAGGAGGAAACCGCACCCCAGCTACAAAGGCCTTGGACATTCACCATTGTTCCAGCAGAAGAGCCAACTGATTACATGGATTTTTTGGTTCACAATTTGTGCCAAACAGAAGGAGAAGCTGAACTGCAGCCAAATATGCTCTCAACTAGCAACATTGCTCTGCCAGAACAGCCACAACCAGTAACTGATTGTACAGACTCATGGCTGCACATTACTTGCCAGCTACAAGAGGAGGGAACTGCACCACAGTTTCAAAGCCCTTGGACTGATGGTGTTGTTGCAGAAGAAGATCCACAATTGACAGCTGATTATATGGATTTGTGGGCGTGCAACTTATGCCAGACACAGGAATCAGAAGCCGAACCACAACTGCATATGCTCCGAACTAGCAACATTGCTCCACCAGAACAGGAACAACCAGTAGCTGAATATATGAATCCCGGGATGCAGAGCACTTGCCAACCACAGGAGGATGGAACTTCACCAGAGCTTCAAAGAGCCTCAGCCATTAGTGATTATATGGATTTCTGGATGAGCAACTTGCCAGCCACCCATAGCCTATTCTTCAATGAGGCCATTGGGATTGATTAATCATTAGAATAATGTTTTGAGGATAGGCTAGTGTAGAGGAGAACTTTTTGTAAGGAGATAATTGTACTTTCACTTGTTTCTCAAATGTAGATGCATTCCAATTGTTTCGTATCTTCATGCAAGAGATTAATTTTTGAGAATTAGATAACTTGTCAAGTAATTAATGAAACTAAAAGCTTAATTAACAGTACCGTGTCAGCTTAAAAGTAGCAGCATATATCATTTTAGCATTGACAAGAATTTCATACTATAATCCTATCGATGTTCTTCTTGTCAAACATAATTAACTTATCTTTACACCTTGTTTCACAAAGACAAATGGACATTAGTTCAGCCGTCTAGTTCTACAGGAGCCTCGTCAGTTATCAATAGGTGGCTCTCACCCAAGACCTAGAGTAAACTCAAACATTGTTCTAAGAATATCTGGTTTCTTAGCCAACTTACTCATTATCTTCGTATGCATGGGTTGTTGGATTGGGGTACAGAATAAAATTCATAATGAAGTTCAGTATTCTGATAACATGTAAATGCTTTTTACCAAAGTAAAATCAGACAAATCCAGAAGATCCTCTGTTAACTTAATTAGCTTCTACCTAATTATCAGTAGTTTCCATGTACAATTCTATTTGTTCAATTAAAAGTTTACATTAATCATATGGGAATCTTGTCCTGTGAGAACCTGGAAGCATATTACCGTTGCAGCAAGCACACAACCGTGAAAAGAAAACTTTTGCAATAACTGTGTTACTTGCAATTTTCATTTGTTCTTCCAATATGCGTAATGTTATTAATAAATAATAGGATTATTTTGTGCTCCTCGAATTTGCGATAGCAATGGCTAGTGTTTACACAAATTCACAAGATGGCTATATCTTCTTGGCCTTGTTGGGTTCGGTAGTGAGGCCAAAACCAAATGGAAAGAGGGGGTCATAGTGTCTACCTCCAACATTCATGGGCAGCTGATCAACCGTTTTAAACCATGTTCGTGGAAGCCAGCCTGTAAAACTGTAGTCGCCAAAGAGAACGTCAGCAACACCTTGGCCTTCGGTTCCAGGAAGCCAGGTAGCAACAAGAGCATCCACCAAGTTGACATAAGCCTGGAAGACAACTGGACGGCCAGAGATGATGATAACAGCTCATTTCACAGCTCCACAGACACTTTGGATTGTGCTTGGACCAGGGTCAGGGATGGTCAAGTTCAGGCTGTCACCTTGTGTCTCTGCATAAGGATGCTCACCCACCACAACAATGGCATAGGAGAAGTCGCTGGACTTGAAAAAGTCTCTGTCAGGGTTCTCTTTGTAGACAACATTTGTGTTTGAATCAACTGTGTTTTTATGTACATTTCTTCATTTAGGATTAATATTTTTTTTCCACAAATATCAACAAAAACACAAGTTAATGATTACCTTTCATGGCAGGAGCCTTGGTCACAGCCCTTGACTCCTCATGTGCATTCCGTGCACAAGATTTGCAAGAAAATGTTAATAACAGCAAACCTTAACTAACATCTTGGTCACTAGGAATTTTTTTTTTATATACATACAGCAATACTTCCATATATTCTACACAATTGCACTATGCCAGATATGTTGCCTGGTAAAAATTACACAGAAGTTGGCTCAACTTGCACAACAATGTGTTGCTTAAAAAAAGGGGCACAATACCTGGAGCTTTTTAAGTAGGTTATCCAGCTTCTCATATTGTTTATCAATCTCTTCAACCTAGGCAAGAAAGACATGAGGACGGCTGACACTGTCAGAGATAATTTGAAAGCAAGAAAACATGCCATCAAAGGCCCAATACAACACTATACAAAGGATTCATTATGATCCAATGTACGAAAATAAGATCAATTATGAGGCATATAATGACAATCCAGAGCAAGATGAAGAAAGAAAGAGGAAATCTAGAACACTTTTTTAAAACGACAGAACCAGTGAATCGAACCAATTTATCACAATCAAAATAGCTCAGATCAAGACAAAACCCAAAAGAGAGCAAACACCAAAGAAAACAAAAAATAAAGGACAAAACAAAACCCCATCAGGAATTATCAATAAAAAAAACACCATAAAATCCAAAAAAAAAAAAGGTTTACCGCTAAAAGGTCGTTCATTGTCGAAGAATAAGAAGCTCAAAAGAACCCCTTTTTCTTTCTCGGAGTGGAAATTCAACAAAATGAGACAAAAAGAGTGAAGCTTTAGAATAGAAAGAGTATAATAACGATGTCCGAGAATTGGTGCCTTCCATCAAAAAGAAGAAAAAAAACATGTTAGAACCTCAGACCTGGTTTTTTAGCAGAAACCCAGGTCCCAATCAGAGTTCTTTTTCTCTAAATAGATATAGATAGAGAGAGACAGCGAAATCGCGTTAAACATTAAGAGAGAGGGCGGGGAGGCGTATTGGGACAAAGATTTGTTGGTTGCATTGCTGACATCTAACGCATCTGGACCGTTGCCCCTTATGTGGGTCCCAAAATCGTAAGGTTGCCTGGTTGAGTTGCCTTTTTTACAATTTTTTTTTAAAAAAACTTCCATAGAATATTTTAATGTTTTTGTGGATGATGAAGTATTTCCACGTGGACTCGGGTAACCGTAATTACTATAGTAATATAATAATTAATGGAGTAAATGTCATTTTCAAAAGGATTAAGGCAGTTAATACGGAAGATAATAGAGGTGTAATGAAAAAAATATGATGCGAGTGGTAAAAGTCGGATCATGAGCCAGTTTTGCTATTACAGTTTTAACTGAAATTAAAGAGGGATTCGATCTAATTACAATTAATTTTTAGTTAACCAGCACAGTTTGATTACGGCTAAAGCTTAATTTGTGTAGGTGTCACCCGACCCCACTGCACATATACTCTTGTTTGGTTGACACAAGGAGTCACACTTTAATATTAATTGATATGAAATTTAAAGAATTTACAAATTAAATATTAATTATTGAGATAAAAAAATTTAAATATATACAACCGAGTATCTCATAATTTGATAAAAATTTAAATTTCAAATTTTTCAAATAGGATCACAATAAATTTATTTTGTAAATACGAAATCTAACAAAATTTACAATTAAATTACTTTCAACAATTTATTGAATTCATGTATATTCTTGAATTTGTACTCAAAATTTAAGTATGAATAATCATTTGTGGTATGGATGATTAGCTACTTACAACTAATAATAAACAATAATTTGTAAATATAAAAATGTAACATTGTATAAGAACATAAAGAACCCAAAATAAAAAAGGTGGGGAAGGGGGAAGAGGGGAGGGTTATCACTGACTGCCATGAATGTTGATCGAGTAATCTCATAATATGGCCATTCAATTTAAGGGTAACAAATTATTACAATATTGGTTTTGTTTCCACGTACTTACGTTGGCAAACAGCTTTCACCACAACAATTTGGAGTACTAAAAAAATATAGAAACGATCCATGGATGCATATACTTACATGTTAGCATCTTTAGAATTGCTTTCTTTGCCCATAAGACCATCCTTTAGAATTAAGCGGTTGAACTGTTAAACTCAATGTCCCAAGAAAACTTTGATATATATTATTATCATCAAAGGGATTCAAATCCTTTAAATTTGTTAAATTTACTTGTAAGGAATCAAATTATTTTTCTTTCAAATGATTCAAAAGGAGAGTAAAAAATTGATATGAACTAATATTAAGTAAAAATTTTATTTATTTATTTATAGTCACAAATTACATAATTTTAAGGACAAATATATAGTTTGTCTAAATCTTTTCTTATCTTATTTTTACTAATATGACCAAAACAAAAATTTAAATATTTAAATTAATTCAAAATTTATTAATTAAAAGAATGTTATAAGAGAAAATTGTCTCTCTTTACTAAGTTCGTTAAAATTGATAGGCAATTGACATACGTGGTAAGAATGAATTTATAGATAAAGTGGAATTAGTAACCTTGCAAAAAAGTTGTGATATTATTTATTTATAAATTTATTTGCATATTAAATTAACAATAATTTTTGTTACCTATAAAATTCTTTCTTTCAGTTATTATTATTATTATTAAAAATTAGATAAATAATTAAGTATATAATATTCAAGTAATTGATTATTTATTTACTTACATTCAAAAAAATTAATGGGTTAATTTTATGACATACAACAAATTTCTGGAAGTGAATTATATATATAATTGGTCTTAAAATAAATTTAACAAATATATATATATGTTATAGTAAAAATATTGTTTCGTTGAAACTCTCTTACTAAGTAAAAATAAAATTGTTCGATCCCTCAATTAAAATTATTTTTGTTTTGATTGTAAATCTTCATATTTAAATTTTTAGTTAAGTAAGATGAATGGATTATTTAAATATTATTTTTATATAAAAATATTAAATAAGTTATAAATTTTTTTAATATAAATAAAATTTTTTTAAATTTTAAGAGACAAATTAGATTATATTATGTGTCAAGAAAAATTTTGTTTTATTTTTTTTAACTTCAAAAAAATAAATGATTTTTTTTTGTTTAAAAAATACATACTTTCGTTTTTCCAGGTATTTTAGCCATATCATGTATAATTAATCAACGAGTTCACTTAGAATATTTAGGAAACAATAAATTAAAAAAACAAAATAAGGAATAGGCATAACAAAGATTTAAATAAGTAAAAGACCAAAGTCATTTGGAATTGGTAATAACACGGATGCTTAATCAATTACAATTACATAACAAGAAACATCTGCCCTCCATTCCGTGTTGGAAAGCAAATTACGGGGCTACATTATTATAAATAGGCCAAGAGGGTTGGCGGCAAAAAGGAAAGAACTTAGAAACAGTCTAGCCAGTAGCCATCAGCGACAGAAAAAAGAAGAAAGAAGTAGAGGCAGAGGAAGAAGAAGAGGAATAAAGAAAAAAAAAGGAAAGAGATGGAGAAACAGCCAACAGGGGTTCGCTTTGACCCCTCCGCTGAAGAACTCATCCAGTTTCTTGCCAAGAAAGCAAATGGCGAGCCGCTGCAATCGGGTTTCTTGAAGGAGTGCGATCTTTATGGAGAAAAAGAGCCTTGGTTGATATTCGACAAGTTTTCGAAGCAGGACAACTATGTCTTCACTCTGCTGAAGAAAAGGAGCCGGTGTAGGGTTCAAAGAACCGCTGGTTCTGGGACTTGGGCTGGCCAGAGGACTGATAAGGTTTATGACACAAAAAATCAACACATTGGGTTCAAGAAGCTGTTGATCTTTAAGGTGGCAAAGGGTTCTGCTTTGATGGACAAAGACAGGAAGGATGGACATTGGATCATGCATGAGTTTTCTCTCTTGGATCAAGATCAGCAATATGTGGTGTGCAAGATCAGAAACAGTCAGCCGCAGCCGTCACGGGAGGAGAAGAAAACTGATATCCAGGCGCAGCCAGGGTCCCAAACTTGCAAAATTGCTCCAGCAAGGTTGCAGCCACCGTTGGTAAAAGTAACTGATTTTAAGGATTTGGGGCTGGACAATAATATCCAACAGCGGAAAGAGGAAACTCAACTGCAGCAGCCAAAAAGGGGACGGATTAGTGGCATTGCTCCGGCAGAACAGCCACAACAATTGGCAAATTATATGAATTTGCGGATGCAAGATGTTTGCCAGCCATGGGAGGAGGCAACTAAACCACAACCAAAAGGGCCTCAGAACGTTACTTCAACAGAAAAACCACAACTTGAAGCTGATCACATGGGTCTACGGCTGCGCAGCACTTGCCAGTCACAGGAGGAAGGTGCACCAACGCTTCAAAGGCCTTCGATTTGCTTTGTAGCTGCAGCAGAAGGGCGGCAACCAATAGCTGATAATATGGACTTTTCATCATGCAATATGTGCCAGACACAGGAATTGGAAACTGAACTACAGCAGATTATGCTCCAAATTAGTGACATTGCTCCACTAGAACAGCCACAACCAGCTGCTGATTATATGGATTTTGGGCTGCTGCACGGTATTCGGCAGCCACAAGAGGAGGAAACCGCATCCCAGCTTCAAAGGCCTTGGACATTCACCGTTGTTCCAGCAGAAGAGCCAACCGATTACATGGATTTTTTGGTTCACAATTTGTGCCAGACAGAGGGAGAAGCTGAACTGCAGCCAAATATGCTCTCAACTAGCAACATTGCTCTGCCAGAACAGCCACGACCAGTAACTGATTGTACGGACTCATGGCTGCACGTTACTTGCCAGCTACAAGAGGAGGGAACTGCACCACAGTTTCAAAGCCCTTGGACTGATGGTGTTGTTGCAGAAGAAGATCTGCAATTGACAGCTGATTATATGGATTTGTGGGCGTGCAACTTATGCCAGACACAGGAATCAGAAGCCGAACCACAACTGCATATGCTCCGAACTAGCAACATTGCTCCACCAGAACAGGAACAACCAGTAGCTGAATATATGAATCCAGGGATGCAGAGCACTTGCCAATCACAGGAGGATGGAACTTCACCAGAGCTTCAAAGAGCCTCAGCCATTAGCGATTATATGGATTTCTGGACGAGCAACTTGCCAGCCGCCCGTAGCCTATTCTTCAACGAGGCCATTGGGATTGATTAGTAATTAGAATAATGTTTTGAGGATAGGCTAGTGCAGAGGAGAAGTTTCTGTAAAATGATAATTGTACTTTCACTTGTTTCTCAAATGGAGATGCATTCCAATTGTTTCGTATCTTAATGCAAGAGATTAATTTTTGAGAATTAGATAACTTGTCAAGTAATTAAGAAAACTAAAAGTTTAATTAGTAGTACCGTGTCAACTTAAAAGTAGCGGCATAAATTATTTTAGCATTTACAAGAATTTCATATTGTAATCCTATCGATGTTCTTCTTGTTAAACATAATTAACTTATTCTTACACCTTGTTTCACAAAGCCAAATGGATGTTAGTTCAGACTTTTTGTTCTATTAGGAGCGGCGTATGCTTGTTGAATTGAAGTATCGAATAAAATTCATAATAAAATTCAGTCTTATAATATGTAAATATTTTTTACTAAAATAAAATTAGGTAAATTCAAAAAGTTTTTCTAATAATTTAATTGACTTCTACATTTAATTGAGATATTGAATAAAATCTACAATAAAGTTCAGAATGGTTTTAAGAAAGTAAAATAAGATAAATTTAAAAATTTTTCTGATAACTTATTTAACTTCTACTTAATTATTAGCAGTTTTTATCAAGAATTCTATTTATTCAAATGCTTATACAATGAGTTATATTTATAAAAAAAAAAAATTGTATACGGCCACGTATAACATGGTACACGAGGCTGTTTTTTTTTTTTTTTAAGATAAAAACAACAATGCTCCTACATTGTTCCACATCATATATATACAAAGACTTTTTTTTTTTTTTTCAGGTCCCATGTGTTATAAATTGATGGGCTTAATGGTTGCTCCTGCCAGGATACGAAGAGACAGCAATGAGAAGTCATTCATAAAAATGATTGCCGAATATGCCATCTTTTGATCGCTAGCTCAAAATTTGTTTAAACCCAAAGAAGAAAATAAATTTTATAATTGGTGACGACAACGTCGAGATATCATCAGCTCCCAACATTTGTCACTGTACAGTCGGCATTCTTTTGTAACTGATCTACATGGTTAATAATTTTTCACTCAAAACAAAATCAATTGATTTGCATAATTATTATATTAAGTGGCAATAGGGTTAAACGCACGGAGCTTTTACGTCTTTTGCATCTCAATTCATGAGATTTAATCACCGTCACATCAGTAGATTCAGACCCTTGCATGTCTCCTGACACAACTGGATTTGATTTTGACTAAAATCAAAGTACATGTCCGAAATTGATTGAATTTTAAGAGTTTGCAACTTAAATTGTGACAAAACGAAGAAAGCTAGCAACCCAGAATTTATACCAAATAACAGATTAAGTCATCTCGTTTAGCATAGGGCTAAATTGATTTCACGGAGCAACTCGAAGGCGAAAAAAAAAAAACCAAAAAACCAAAAAAAGAACAAAATTTAAAATATGTCATCACAAGACCAAAAGCTTCAAGCAGCCTACATGATTCGATCAGACAGAGAAGGAAGTCTTCTCAAGTAGTTCAATGCCGGCGATGGCATCCGATCACGGAATATCGGGTGGCGGAAATAGTAGAACCCAAATGCCATTGCCACCATTTTTGATGGCACCAAGTAGAGAATCAGGGCCACCACAAAACAAAGCCCCACGAAAATCCCAGTGGCACGTGGGTCCCTCCACGTCACCAATGCTTGCACGCGTTCACCTTGCGTGGCAAAATCTCCCAGC
This sequence comes from Ceriops zippeliana, assembly GCA_037897445.1. Taxonomy (NCBI): domain Eukaryota; kingdom Viridiplantae; phylum Streptophyta; class Magnoliopsida; order Malpighiales; family Rhizophoraceae; genus Ceriops; species Ceriops zippeliana. Next base: position 1,717,439 of record JBAPLH010000057.1, read on the forward strand.
GCCTTCTGCACACGTGCCCCGAGCGTACGTAACTTATCGTATCTCGCCCGTACTATATCTTGTGGTCTACTGCTCGGCACCGGGTCAAACTCTTCGTCGAGTTCCTCTCGGTCAACGCTATCAGCCCACGACAACTTGGGATCGAAATGGGGAAGTGGGTCCCTTGATCGGAATCTATAATTCCAAGCGCCCACCGCGAATATGTAAAAGGCCAGCGTGGGGACAATCAAATCGGGGAACCAGACAAGTGTTATCAGCAATGCGTGCACGAGAATAGTGGCCGTCGGATTCTTCCATGCTCTCGTGTCCTCTATCCACCGTACGATATCGATCACGCCCGCGACCACGTTAATGATCCTAAACCAATTGGCGCGCACCTTTCGCATGCTAAAGGCGTGCGAGTCTAGATCGAGCAGGTAAAGAACCACCTCGCGTCGAAGCGGCGGCTCCGATCTTGACAAGTGCGCGGCTATGATCTTAACCGTCGCGTTCCTTAGCATCTCCTGTTGGATCACACCTAGGGGCTTGAAATGATGCATCAACGGCAGCAGTGGCTGTGAGTACACGTGTAGAAAATCCAACGTTGGAGTTGCACGAACAAACCTCACAGCCACTTCTATCTCGCCCATTTTGGACACTCCGTTGCTAGTCAACAGATTCAACGGATAGGCGTTTCTGTACACCCTACCGGTTTGCAGCGTAGAAATACGAATCCGCACTTTTCCTATACGGCAGTCTGGACGCGTGGCGATTCTTTCGCCGTCGGTTTCCAGTACTCCCCAGCTATCAAAGACTCCAATGGTCAACACAGTTGACGGATCATAGACCTTCCACGTGTACTGCTCGTTCCATTTAGGATCCAAGCTATCACTGACGATTCTCGTGCGCACCCATTTTGGGCCATACTTGGCCACACAATACGCGTCCGTACAACCCTTACCGTCTACCGCTTTCATCGGTAACAAATTCTTGCAACCGATGAGACCCAGCTCGACGGTGCCAACCGGCGGCCTCCAGAGCTGTCTCGCAGTCGGCCGGTAGTCGCTGCACACGTGCGCCGCCTCGTCCATCACGTGGTAACCGCCATCGAAGCATAGCCTCAGTTGAACCCTCCCTTTGTAAACAACTTTTCTCTGGTTGTTCGGATCTTCGAAGCCGAGCCATCTCGCCGTCACCTTCCGGTCATCCACCCGCCGTTCAATGGCGGTAAGCGGTACTCTGGCGATTCCGACGGTTACCGGGGCATTGAGTTTCCGGTTCTCCAGAGTGACAACCAGATGATCGGTTAACGGCTCGGCGGCCACAAAGAGCAAGTCTTCGTTCCATGACGGCGCACCGTTACGAGTAACGACGGGTTTTGTTTTCTGGACTTGGGAACCGAGCTGTGCTTTCAGTTGAAACGACGCCTCCTTTAGCGACGTTAAAGGCAATAAGTCTTGTGCTTCGAGCACGGTGGCTCTAAGATACCAAAGCTTTGGAGAGAGGTAAACTTTGGCTCTGGAATTGACGTTTCCCGCAGTGTCGCTCTTCCAAGCATCCGGGAACGACTCGTCGGCTTGGGTCCCGACCCACGTGGCAAGCATGAGGTTCCCTCTGTGGGCTCCACCACCTTCCAGCCTGTACCACTGGGGCCAGAGGGCTGTCGGGTGGGTCTCGCAACGGAATCTCCGTGGCGTCGAAGCAAATTCCGCCTAGGAATACGTCGCCGTCCCAGACTGAAACTTCAAGGATGGAGGAAGAATCGGGTGCGTCGCGTCCGAAAGCAAACGTTTGGTCCCACTCGAAAAATGAAGTTTTCCTTGCTGGTTTAGATTGGGTGCGGCTGCTCGAAGCTACAATCCTTACGATCGGATTTCCATTGGTAGGGAGATATTGAGCCTTGACCACCCTGACAAATAAGTAGTGCATCTTTTCCACGAGATCAAAGGACGACCGTTCGATTGGCATACTCTCCTGTGGATCGAGCGGGTATCTCGCTGTGGTGGGAGCCAGCCTCGAAATGGGATGTAGAGCGTCGATGCCTCCCGCTACTCTGATTTCCGGTACTGATGCTGATACGGCCGCTGGCATTATTTCCGGCTGGCCCCACTTATCTGACGTCAGTGTGGGCTCCAAAACAGTGTCCCTATCGGCAGCTTGTTTGGCGTCATGTGACGGTACTGCTGGTGCGTTCCCCTGGCTGGCACTTGCTTCTTGTGGCGGAGGTTCTGTTTCTGCAGGTTTCTCAACCTGAATCGGCGCCGCTGTTGTGTCCGGTGACGGTGATGCGCCTCCCTTTGGCTGCTCTTCAACTTGAACCGCCGCTGCCTCTGTGACCGGTGGTTCTGAATTTGAATTTTCAGTTGCTTGTGGTGGTGGTGGTGCTGCTGCCGCTGTTGCTTCGCCATCAGCTTTGGCAGCTGTTGACGGTTGTGAATGATCAGGACTTTTGTTAGCCCCAGGTTCCTCAGCCGGTGCTTGCTGCTGCGGGGGTGGTATCACTTCATGATCCTGATAATAAATCTTCAACCCAATCTCCCCTTGAATCCAACTAAACAAATACTTCTTCTCGAGCCTATAGTAAATCAAAGCCTCTTCTCCTTTTCTAACAAACTGGCTCGAACTCAACCTGATTCGACCAAGGTGGTTGTTCCTCCGGGTGGGCCCGTAGTTCTTGTCGTGGTAAATATCCAGTTCAAGCATGTCGCCAAACACGTTAGATGGCTTGCCGACGTTGAACTCCAGCACTTCGGTCCATGTCGGGTTCAAGTCCCGTATGGTCGTGAGCGTCCGCTTTCTTTGCCCGTAGAAGTCGATCACAACGTAAGGACTGGAAGTCCCGTGGCCGTCTTTCGGTAAGAGATTGCGTGCATCCACCACTTCCACTATCAGCCTCTGATTTGCACTCATTTTTGTTTTTTTCCCTGGTTTTTTCTTTCTTTTGTGTGTGTGTGTGTGTGTGTGTGTTTGCTTGCTTGTTTTATAAATCTTCTTTGGGGAGGGGGGGGCATAATATTATATTTTATAAGTAATGGCATTCGAAGTGAAGTAAGAAGGCAGCTTTGGGTTTGGAGATGTTATCTAATGTGAATGTGAAAGAGCTGTGGTAATTGGCTTATGTTACAGGATTGGAAATTAGACACAAAAGTGGATAGAATTTGATTATGATTGATTCACGTCCACTCTTGTCTAATTTCCTGTTGCTGTAACTTTTTTGGATTTAGATGTGCCCAAAAGCATTCAAGGTCGTCGATTTTATGGGTGCCATATGCATTTCATGTGAGGCCCGCCAAAATCAACGTTACTAGAGATTCGGGTATGCTCGAATTCGGGCAAGAAAGCATTTCCTTGTGTGAAAGGATTGAAAAGAGTGGTGGAATTAACGGGGAAGGAAGAATACAATTAGTTGGGGATTGATTGGTTTTGTTGTGGATGAATGACAAGGAAGAAATAAAGTGGGAAGGTGGGGGTTGGGGGGAGGGGCAAGACGTGCTTAACTTCATGTGCAAGAACATCTTTTAGACCATTTATTGTTAGTCCATAACCATTAATTTTTAGTATCTTTACTTTGCTTTAATTTAATCTTTCTTTCCTTTTTCTTCCTCTGAAGATTCCTCTATCCTATCATCCTACCTTTTGCTTTATTTCTAGCTTGCCGTCCCTTTGCTGTTTTCATCCCTATGCAAGTGCAAGCTTTATTTTGGTTTGGCGGTTTGATGACTTGAATGCTCGCCAAGCCAATGGGCATGCGTGGATGCTTTTTTCAAAGACGACAACTCTCTTTTTGTGTAACCGACCTGAAGGGGTTTTTCCGTCACCTTGTAATCCTTTCACAGTTTGACGTGGATGGCAAATTGACTACTCACCCGGCATTCCTTTTTGTGCCTTTCCCGCACTTCAACGAAGGATAGTGGCAAAATGGTCATAGGATTGGCTTTTCTTGCTTCCTTTTCGTGTGGCTGTGCATTTACGCAACGAGCAGATCCAGCACATGTTTTGTTTGTCAGGATGGAGGTCGCGCCTGGTTGATTGAGTAGATGCCACAATATTAATAGATGCAAAGCACGAAGACGCCTAAATTTTGCCATAAACATTTTATGTACTGAAACCAGTCGGAATTGTAACCAAAGAAGAAGTCTTGATGTAATATTACATGCATAAATCTAGACTGGCATGCATGTGATTATGCCTTCTGCTGGCTGCCTACCTTGATCCACTGTTGTTCCAATAACAATTCATGTCGGGGAGTGAAAACGTTGGCGGTGAAACTGTTTTTTATCAGATGGACGCTCCTAAAGAGTTAAAAGAAATTATGTTGGATTGTTCATTAAAATAATTGCAGTATTTACAGGGGAAAAAAAAAAATGAAAAAGAGATCTGTTGCGGGTGGGTAGAGTGCGGTTGATTCTTTTCTTTTTTAAAATTTTCGTTGCTTTTTCTTATTTGTCGGTGGCAAAGAAAAGTTGGATTGGTAGGCAAGGGAAGGAGAAAACCAGAGGAGAACCATATTCGCCATAATCATCTAGGAGAAGCATTATTGGTATTTGTTAATCTGCTTTTATTGAAATCCAAAGTCAGGTTAGAAATTTGACTTTTACATTCAAAAATTAAAGAGGAAAATTTGAGCTCACTTCATTGCTTCTATTCTAGTATCCGAATGGCCAATGTATGGTGATGATTCTTAGCTACCACGATGATGGAGTTAATGGGTGTTGAACAATAATAATAATAATAATAATAATAATAATAATAATAATAATAATAATAATAATAAAGTTGCATACCATAAATTAAAATGGAAAAGCCGAAAAGAGATAACCCTTAAATTACAGTAATGTGACTAATTTAAATATTTAAACTAGAGGGTTGTAGAAATTAGAAAATCCTATACTTAAAACGATAAATACCCTATCTATGGTTATGGGCTTTGAGAGATTGGGCTCATAATCAGCAATGTCGCATTAGAGCTTGGTACAGGCCCATATTAGTATAACATGTTAGTGATATTGTTCACGTGGATTTTTTAAATTATTTTTAAAATATGTTTTTAATTGCTAAATTGGATTTTTTAAAATTTTTATTTTTTAAAAAAATAATAAAAAGAAAATCTAATTTTTATTATTAAAAAGTAAAGAAAGAATATTTCAATCAGTTTTGGGCCCTTTAAGAGCTTTCGAACATTGGTTACGCAATAGGTTAAATCCTCCCTTATTTTCATATTGTGTAATTCTGAAAATTCGAGGAGCCTAACGGGTGCACTGTTTCCTAGAGTGAAAAGAAAAAAAAAAAAAAAAAAAAAAAAAAAGCCTTTCCCCACTGTTAAAACAGTTTTGGGAATGTCAACTGCAACACACATAAAGAGAAAATAGTTATTGCTGAAAATTTTGTCGACTAATCTTGGATTTGCAATTGTAGACGAAATTAAAATTCGAAACTTTCCTCCTCTTGCCATATAAGTTCGTTGCTTCAAAGAGACACATCACCGTGTGGCTATTCCTAATATATTTGTAAGACCCGAAACTTTAATATTCATTGTTTATTCTTTATTTTTTTTTTTTTTTATAAAAAATAAATAAATTTTGTTTTTTGAATTCGTAATTTTATGTTATTCTTATTATTATTATTATTTTCATATTAACTCTTATATTCCATTCGTAAAGATACTTGAGGTTTTGATCGCAAGTTTCCTTCGAATATGTATGATGACAATAATAGATAGATGGCATTGTGCATTGCCAGAACGTGGCATAGTTTACGTGCATCTCAATTCATTTAACGAAGGCCATTTCAAATTCGCAAAATTTTTATGATATCATCTACTATTATTTCTAAATAACTCAATGTCATTCACTCTTATCATATATTTTAAACTACACTTGATTTAAGCTTTAAACAATTTAATATATCCATGTCATTTCATGAATAATATTATAAGTACATAAATTTGACCCTCCATGAAATATTTCTCATAAATCATACCATGTTGCTCAAATAGACTCAATATTCAATTGGTTAGCTTCCTCAATCAAATGACTGGTTAATGAAATTGATTTGATGAGCATGATAAGACCAACCATCAAATCAAATTAAGATTGAATTGCTGAACAAGAGGAGGGCAGTCACCATAATCTAATCCATAGTTCCCTTGCATACACACCAAAAGCCAAACCTAGGGCAATGGGTGAGATCTGCACACGTGACAAAGAGGCCAACATACAACAAAGGAAATCAAATTGTAAAATTGTTTGCGTTGGGCACACGAGGACAACATCATGTGTATCAAATCCCCAGCAAATAGCTAATAGATTCAACCCCTTCAAAACTACTACTACTACTCATGATTTTTTATTTTTTTTTGGGGGGGAAAGGTAAATCAAAATAATAAGCTTTAAAACCAGTTCACAGAGTTGTCCTTTACTGAGTTTTTTTGAAACGCTAGCTAGTGGCCACACAGCAAAACAGACTCCCAGTTGGCCCTTGGCTTAAGATCTGCAGAAACATTACGTGGTCCAAAAATCTGGACTGTAAAATGTACACTACACAAAGATGCACAGAAGCCGCTGTACAGAGGGTGTCGTTGGTGGATTTTTGCCAAATTATTGGACCGACGCTTTAAACGCTGCCCTATATAATTTCAGTGATCCTTTGAAACCGCTGTGTCATTAAATTTGGTGCTAAAAAATGCTTTTATCTTTCAATGATAGAGCATATAGTTGCTTAATTAAACGTACCATAAATTTAATAGGACTACACTTTGTACAGGGAAATAAAAAAGAAATTATTTTCCAAAATACCAAAAAAGGAGAACTAAGTCAGAAAACATGAGCCAAAGCTAGCTTGTAACATGACAGGAGTTGAAAGTAGAAAGTAAAACGAAAGGTATGATTCTGTTTTCTGATTGAATCATTATTCATTAGTGTCTTATATTGATTGTCTGAGAATCTCTTCAATAATGGGTTGGGAATCATTCATCTTGGTCGGAGGGCAGGCTGCAGGTTATTGCTAGAAATTATTTGAAAAATGGAAAAAAAAAAGATTAAAATCTTAAACTAGTGTATAAATGGCAAAAAAAAAAAAAAAAAAAAAAAGGAATGCTTAGTCACCAATTGCACATTGAAGATGATCGCATGCACCATGAGTTAATAATTAGCAGTTAGCAGCAAACATGAATGAGCAGAAGCACAAGCACAAGACTAATCGAGGGATCTTGTTATGAATATTCAATACATAGAATACATAGCCTTGTAAGATGTCATATATACAGACTTAATACTATCAACCTTCATGCATTATACTTTCTGTGGAACAAGTCTGGTCCTGAGAAGTACTATATATACATACATACATATATATGTGTGTATATGTATTTGTTTCGTTTTCTAAAACTTTCGTGAAACTATGGCATACTACAGCGGTACAGCTCTAACTATATATTCACAAGATCTCAAATGGAAGAGAGTGATGGAGATTAACACATATGCAGTTGAAATTCCATCAAATCATAGTAATTGATATAAAAAAAACATGCAAGACTGATTAACTTATCAACAAAAATTACCAGGCTGAGAGAGAGAGAGAGAGAGAGAGAGAGAGAGAGAGAGAGAGAGAGAGAGAGAGTGTGTGTGTGTGTTTCTCAGCAAAAATTGCACATGGTACCTTGGAGCCTTGTATGGTTGTCTCTCAGCAAGGAAAAGTTTGGTGTGAGGAATGAAGCCTGGTCCGAGATCGGCACCCATGATCTTGATCAATAAACAACACGCACAGAGACAAGGGATAGAGGGATCCTAATTAATCAAAACGTGTAAGAGGTATTCTCTACTTTGATCTCTCTCTCTCTTGTTCACTCTATGTTACAATCTCACCAAGAACGATTACAAATCACCGTTTAAAGATAGAGATAGTACTGAGGATCTTGGATCAAACTTCATTCCAAACACCCCTTTTCCTTCTTCCAAGGAATTGTGCTTCATGCCATCATATTCACTGATGATGATCTGTTTTCATGATTCACCAATTATTTACACACACCCAAATATACAACACAAGGAGCCACCACCACATGATTGGTATATAGCAAAGTGGAGGTGGGAGAAAAGGGGGAAGGGGGTGCAAATAGAGGGAAAGAAGAGAAAGATAAGCAAAGATGGAAATATGAATAAAGCTAGCACATGATAGACAGGTCATTGTAAGAATATGATAGTGAAAAGGCTGGTGGCTTATGCAAAGATGATATTGTCTTCAACCAAGACAAATGGCCTTTTATTATTATTATTATTATTATTATTATTATTATTATTTTCTATGACGAGGAATCCTTTAACATAAACATTGAATGTACTCAAGGAAGTCATACTTATATTCACACGATCTCAAATTTGCTTTTATCATTGAGCTAAATAGGGGTGATTAACAAAGCCAAGAAAAACATTATTATTAATTAAAAAAAATCTAGTTGACAATATTTAATGAAACAAATCAGAGACATAATAAATATGAGTTAATAATATTTTCTTTTTCTTATTACAAATAATAAAAAAATATTATACCGTTTTGTTATGTCTATATATATATATACATATAGATAGATACACACACACACACACGTATGGATGCATATGTGTATGTTTCAACAAATATTGTTACTTAGCAATGCTCTTTTAATTATAAAAGTAAAGAGAGTGGGGTTGCAGAGGCTTTTACAGGTTCTGTGTGTGGAAGGAAGAAAAGAGAGAGCTTTAGCACTGAAAATAACGAGGATATAGGACCAAAGAGAAGCGTGAGGAGGAGAACATGGGCCTCCACAACTGCATGCTATTCAATTAATTTAGTTTTAAGTGTTCCATTTTCTCTCACCCCAACCGACAAACAAAAAAGGGACAAAACAAAAGGTGAAGTATTCCATTATTATTTTTTGTCTTTTGGTGATGGTCTTTCAAGAAAAGCCATAGCATCAAAGAAGATATCACCATCGCGAAGAAGAAAAAAAAAAAAAACAGGCCCACTACCCCTCAGATCAAACCATGGCACCAGAAATAGTTTGTTTTTATATGTATAGAAGTATGCTGCAGGAAAAGTAAGACTAGCTAGCAAGCACACCAGTCCAGAGAACCGGACATTGCAAAAAGGCTTTTACTTGCTATTCGAGGAACATTTACATCTCTCTCTCTCTCTCTCTCTCTCTCTATATGTATGTATGTATGTATATAATCAAATGAATTCAAGTGTCCAAAGTAACCAGGAGATCCAATCTGCAAAGGATAATAATGCCATTCATTCTATTTTGTAAATTTGTCATTGTGAATGATTTTCTTTTGAAGGGAGACTTAAATTTCATATGATCGGCATTAAAACTGAAAAGAAAATGAAAAAAAAGAGGCGATTGTCCTTACCCATCTTGACTTAAAAAAAAAAAAAAAAACACAAAACGGAGTTCCCCCCCCCCTCCCCCCTTTTTTATAAGAAAACTCATTTGACTATAAAATATACAATAAGAATAATTTCCTATTTTTCATCGAAATTTAGATAAAAATCTAAATACGTAATTATAAAATGCTCCTAACGGATGAGGAATGTTTTAATCCTACGGATTTCCTTAAGATTCATGTACTGAATTTTTTTCTTGTCCGCTTCAAAATGGAGGGAGGGAGGGGATTTAACCTTTCACTTTCCTCGATTATACCTGCTCTTCCCTAACAGCAGGACAACAACGTTTCCACTCTTTTCTCTCACACACAATGAAGCTTTTATTTCTCTTGTCTCGGTTACAAAAGCAAAAGAGGGCAAGATCCTGTTGTAATTTTTGAACCGGTAGGTTCCACTACCTTTTGTCCCCAAAGGGCTTCAAGATCAAGGGCTTCGTGTGCTTGTGCGCAGCTCCTTCGTGGGGTCTTTGCCACTTTCTTGCCTCATCGGCAACTTGCATGATTGGTTTCTTAGGCTTGTCCATCCCAAACTTTTGCTTGATTCATAACACGTGTATGGTTTTTGTTCTCAACTCTACGGTAACCAAAAGGGTTGGATGAAGCCTTTTCTTCCTCGAGGACTAAGCAGCACAAGCACACCACACAAAACACAGAACAAAAACCATTATTGATGAAGTCAATGAGCTATCCACTCTAAGCCTTTGCTGAAAAAAAAAAAAAAAAAGTTGTCCGCTCTAATAAGAGATAAGATTAACTTTGACATGTGGCATTGAGCTTCAGCTTTCACCCGTGGCTTTGTGCTTTAGCGGACCAGTTAATTTGAACGCTGTCTCAAAGCACAGATATATATATATATATATTTTTTATTTTTTTTTTCTTTTCTTTTTTAAACCAAGGCAACAAAAAAAACAAAAAAACAAAAGGTAAAAATGTTAATCATTAATCTTGTGAGTTCAAATCAGAGTTACGTATTATTATCTTGATTATTCTCTTTAACTCAATTTTTCTTATAAAAATTAACTTATCACTGATCAACAACCTCACACTGATATACTGCAAATTCAACTCAATATAACAAATTTCAAATCTGTCGAACGGGCTTATGGGGTTACCTATAAATTTTTATTTAGTAGGGATAGATAACGACTTTAAAAATTCAAACTCAAATCAATTGAATCGAAAAGAAAAGAAAAAAAACACATCAAGTTACCCTCACCAGTGTCTCAAGCACATTTTTTGTCGTCTTCATTAATTTCAATTATGTACCAACAAACTAAAACGTACAATTAACAATCAGTATGGTACAATGCGTAGACTAGCATTCATAAAACTTTGTCGTGCTTGCAATCACAATGTGAAAAACGCTTTGTTGTGAAGGGCAACAGTTAAATGTTTACTGAACACATTCCTTATCGGGAGATGGATTCACCGTTGAGTTATAATAGCCACGTACTGAATCCAAATAGCAAGAAGAGTGCACGGCGCGACATGGCCTGGTGTGAAATTACATGCTAAAGCGTGTACTAAGTTGCATGATATAAACAAACCATTGTGGCTGGCTGCAATATGCTAATTGGATAATAACTATACAAGAATGACATGGGATGATCCTGTACTCCAGCTTCCATTCCGAACTGATTCAATAAAGAAGCTTAAAAGAATGGTTCACTTTTATAGAACCAGAAAAGTGCAGAGATGAAATGAGTTTGATACAAATTTAATTTCTTATTCACTTTCGTCGCCCTCCAAAGAGAAATATGTAATGCGAGCGCACCTTGAAATTTTTCTTGTATGTCTATAGAGAAAATAAACAAATTAAAGAACGAGCTAAAACTACTCTAATCTAAAGATTAGTAGAACTGCATGTACAAGAAGATTGTCTATACAGTCTAACTCAACAAAAGTGCATAAAGCTGCAGAAACCAGAAGAAAGAAGAGCCTCAATATGCTACATACCAAAGCAAACATCATCCGGCCTTCTTACGTTGTGTTCTTGACTATCTTAACATTGCTATAATAGCGCTTGAGGTCTTTCATAGCCTTCTCCTCAATCTGTATGGAACGAATTGATGATGGCATCTCGACCTCGGGTTTGAACCAGCGGTTCATTCCTGGGGAATCTGAAGGGGAGCCTTGACCAGTGGCTATGGAGAATCCAGTCGTTCTCACTTTTGGACTATGCAAAATACTACTCTGCTGTTGTTTTCCCTGACATTGACAAGCAAGAGAATTTATCAAAGGTACAAGTTTGAGAGGTTAGAGAGACATAAACAGCCTCAAAATTTTAAGTAAAAAATACAGGCTAAATAATGAAAAGACTACTATGTAGCACAAAACAATCATTTTTTCCGACAAGAAGCAAAACTCGACGCGAAAGCATGGAGCACATAAGACAGGCAGAAATGCTTATGTATTCCATTGTCATAAATAAAGTAAAACAACCACCAGAAAAGAAATGAAGGAGAAACAGGTGAATACAGATACCTGCTGCATTTGAATGTCTCTGAGAGAGTGCCGTGTGGGAAGAGGAGGAGTCCCAGAAGCCCAGGAAGGGGTGCTTTTCTCTGCATCAGATGCCTGTGATGAACAGGCTGTGGCCACAGGTATTGGCTTGGAAGGCAGAAATGAACTAAGCAACACTTTCCCTTCATTTATACTATCAGAAAGATCATCCACATGGTCTTTGCTTCTCATTGGTTGATTCACCTTGATCTTGCTCTGTTCATCCTGAATTTCACGAAGTGATACAGATCCCTTTGAAACCTTAGCCCCACCCCATGCTGGACCCTCACTCTTGGGTGTTAGTGGCAGTGGAGCATCTTTGGGGGCATCATCAAGGGCACCACTCAAAAACATGGAAAGCCCACCCTTTCGTTTCTTCTTGGATGCTGAGGACGATGCCCTCTTACCTTTTGTTAAGTTAAAATCATCTTCCTTCTGAACAGAGATAGGAAGCTCTTTTGCAAGATGGTTCTCCACACTTCCCCCAGCCATCATTTTTTCCTCCTACCAAAACAGTTGTAAAATTCAGTTAACATTGCTACTTGACTGAAATTTGACTTGATACTACGTAGAGACTCAAGACAAACTTCCCTTGGAATACAATTAAGTAAACAGCCCTGTCCACAATGATGGAAAAAAGGAAGACAAATGGGTAACAAACACACTTCAATGCATTATTCTTGGTGCTTCAGCGTTTCATGGAAAGTGTTTATGGAGAACCTCAGAAGACCTTACCTGAGTCACAGAAACTTCTGAAATCTCAACATTCAAGAGATCCTTTGCAAGGTTTGATTCCACCTCATTTCCACTAAAGTCAGACACCATTTCCACTTGTGCACCTTTTTGCTTGCTCCTCTTTTTATGTTTTCTTGAAACATAAGCCTTTTTACTCACTTTAGCATCCCATGAAACTGAAGCTGATGCTTTTGCCTCTGCTGTGCCGACCAAAATACCAAGCTCAGATAATGAAATTTCAAGAGCAGACCTTGTTTTCAGCTTTGCAATTTGCTGGTCATCAAGAAGATGCCCATTGGCTTGCTTTGCCTCAAGCATTTCAATCTGCTGCAATTTCTTTCTTACACACCGAACTTGTTTGGAAATACTTCGATCATGATCATCTTTGGGTTGCAGAAATGAGACTGGTCGTTGGTCTATCCCCCCTCTTAAGGTGGATTTCTTACTGTGGTTGTCATGAATCCTTGGAATTTCACTTTGACAATCCTCCTCTTCACTATTGATAATAACAGGAAAAGTAGCGGTTGGAGTTGGGAGCCTACGATAACTCCAGGATTCAGATGACCTCAGGTCTAATTGATTTTCAAGACTAGCTACAATTTCTGGTGAAGCACTAGCAAACGCTTGTGATGAGACACTTAAGATGTAGTCCAGGTTATGAATAGCAATGTCCTGCAACATAAGTCACAACTGAAGGTCAAAATACAGTCCAAACATGGCACCATATTGACAACAATAAACCAGACAAAGCAGCAGCATGTATAGTCATATGCTTTGATTCAAATATCATGCCATGTATGAAAACCAAAACAACAAGCATATGTATCATCAAATATCACATCGAGGATAAAAAATGACACTGAAAATAGTTGCATAATCCACATTAACTAAAAGCTTCTAAATAAATCATAACTGGTAAAGCAACCACCCTTGAGGGCCACCAGGCACCATATCACCTAGACAAAGGTACGTGATCAGTCAATCAAGCCCTGAGAAATGGCATTTTTATTTCACAATCAAAAAATGGAGGAAAAAGATATACTTGCTTGCTAAAGAATGCTACAGCTAGCAATGCTTACAGTCATGAGCAAAGACCTAAATGTATTTCTTGGCCTTCATGGTATCCAAGAACACAACAAATGTGCAAACATGGCATTAAATTAGAACACAAACTATGGTCATCAAAAGAAGTACCTCACAATGCTTGCGCAAATCATCTGCTCCAAGTGAATCAGCAATTTCAAGCATTTGTATGGCATTGCGTGGCTCAACTAAACTCTCTGCTGCCACTTTTTCACACAAAGTCTTTAAGCTTGGTACAGGCCTTTGCCTGCAGTCATCCTTCCATGCAGTGGATGAGACATGACTAGAATCCGTATCACCAAACATGAAACCTTCAGCAAGCTCTTCAACTTCATCAACAACTTGCAACTTCTGGATCTGCAGATTCTTGGCCGAGTTGGGAGCATAAGCAGGGTGATAGATAGAACCCACTATCAACAGATGTGTTTCACCAACCGAAACTGTAGTAGCCCTTTTTACACTGGGTAAACGAGTAACCGCCAGTGTCTTACCTTTATCCTTTTTTCCATCCCACATGTAAACATCACCTATAGCTGTAACTGCAGCACTCCAGTACTTTCCTGCAGAAATGCTCACCACACTTTTTCCACAAAATGAATATAGCTGAGAAAGAAAAAAGAGATGGTGATACACATGAAAAATCAAAAAGAGATTGGCACAGACACCAAGTTCTCCCCAGACAGACCTGTTGGCATCTAAGATCAGGATCTGCAGACAGCCAATAAAATAGTGTGCCATCATCTGTAAGAGCCAAACTATGTACCATCCCTGCTGCAATAGCAGCCACATGTAGCCGTTCCATGCGATGAAATTTCAAAAGGGTGCTCCCACTTTTCTTTAAATTTCGAGCAATAATAACACGTCTTGGTGTAACGAGTCGATGACCCCAAGTATATACCTGCCATTCAATGATAAAAAGATGAATGGTAACAAGAATCCATGAATCCAAGCCAAGGAAATAAGACACACTGAAATCTCTATACAAAAGACAAAAGGACACCGAAGGGAACAATATACAGTTGGCCACTCTTAGAGTTGAACAGGTAAAGAAAAACTGCTACTAATTACCTCTCCCTCAGCTCCCAGAACAACAGTGTGATATTTTGCCGCAGAAACTCTGGTGAAAAACTTGCCTTTTAAATACTCAACTGCTCTTGGTGTGTAATTGGATGCCGAATTAGATGTACCATAACCGAGTTGACCCTCTCTGTTAAAGCCCCATGTGAAAACTTCACCAGAATCAGAAACCACAGCAGTGTGTTTGTTTGCTGCAGCAACAGCAATAATCCTAGACCTGAGAGAAGTTACCCTCCGAGGGGTGGGCTGAGTATCGACAGCATAGCCAAGCTGACCCTCTACAGAACATCAAATCACAGAAGTTAATGAACTAGATGCAGTGAGATCTAAATTGACATAAGAACATACTTTCATCCTCTCAATATTATACATGCAACATATACCCACAAATAAGGGGCAGAAAATAACCATATTATCCATATTCAGATCCCTAGAATGGTAGATTACCAATAGAGAACCATGCCGAATTCAAAAACCAGATATTATTTGGTTACCCATATTTTGTTCTTTGTAATAAATACTCAAGAAAACAATCAATAAATTTTACCTCTATTGGATCCCCAGGTGAAAACCTCCCCACCTTTTGTAACAAGAACAGTGTGATGTTTAGCAGCTGCAATAGCATTCACCTGGCGGGACCCTAAACCAGAAGTCACCTGACGGGGAGTAATAACAGCAGCTTGACCACTGAAAAAATAGAGAAAATAAAACTCGCCTGATTGTTGATTCACAAAATCTTTACAAAAAATAAAGTGTGCTGGTGCCATTTTCGTAACTAGGAAATGCAGGAATTTTCTTTCTAATATCATGGCATATCAATACTCTCCTGTCCAGCACTAAAACAGGAAGAAAAAAAATCAAGCATTTATTTCATTGGAATTAAGTGATAGAACTGAAATTCATTGAAACAGAAACATAGAAAGCCAGAAATGATAACTAATGCAGGCATCGATAGTGCATATACAAGCCAGTATCTGGTAACAAGCAGCCAGCTAATATTCAAAGTTCGGCAAGGATCACATGCAAAATAATATCATTATTTCATAGCTCAAACTCTAGCCATACTCACAGTCTGTGGCTAATATGTATAATGTATGACTATACCTGTGGATATCAAAGTCAGGATGCCCAAGGCGGCCACCCCTTCCAAATCCCCAAGTGTAGACTTCTCCATGCGCACTAACTGCTATGCTGTGAAACTTTGCAGCAGAGACCAATTTAATAAAGGAACCATGAAGTGCATCAACTTTGCAAGGTAGTTTTTGAATGTGAGCATTTCCAGTTCCAAGTTGGTAATTGGCGCCACTTCCCCAGCTAAAAACCTCGGTAGCTACTAATTAAAGAAGAAATAAACCAAATTCATCACCAAATATAAGTAAGCTGAGTTTGAAGAACACAAACATATTCACCAATCAGGTTATGGGATGAGGAAAATACCTAAATCACGTCCATCTCCAATCACCTGCAAGACAGGCCCAGACAATAGATCAACAGGCATACGGCATTTAGAGTCCTCCAATGTAATGGAAGCACCAGATTGAAGAAGGATACTTGCTACCACAAGATGGCCAAAATGCAAAGCTCTGTGAAGACTACTCCATCCTGACTCTCCATCCTGAGGTACCAAAAAAAAAAAAAAAAGCCAAAAGCTATTCAAGCAAGAGAATATATACAATCTCAGTTGAATTAGAACAATGAAAAGCAGTTTCAGGAATTCACCAACCGAAGGCAATAATATTGGGACCACATATGACTACAGTAATCACCTTAACAACAGAGGTAAGGGTATTTGAGGCTATGAAATTATTATGGCAGTTCAAAAAATAAAACTGTTTGGGTTCAGAAATTGTAAAGAGCTTCAATAACATCTTTTGGCACCTAAATGCATGTGAGCATGTCCATGCAACTTGTAAAAGGCACAACTTAATTAAAAAGGGAGAGAACCTTGAAAGAAACTAGAATCAGAGGTTACTCAAAAAATCAGGAAAAAAAAACTTCAGAGGTTTCCAGAAAAATGCAGTGAGTTCATTGAAAGGTCAGCTACAAGATAATTTGTAGGTACTCAAATTATCAAACTGAGTGTTCACTAATTAACTGTCTGTTCTCTGTTGATGCAACTCTAATTAAATTCCTGACAAGATTAGCAAAACTTAATATTAGCCACTAATGATTCCAAGCAACAGGATTACATTCATGCAGTATATGATTTGACAGTCATAGCTTGCAAAAATGCTCATTTCTGACAAGAAAGCACTGAAATGGGGTATTTAAGGGATAAGAAGAGTAACATACCCTAGCATCAGGGTCAGCACCATGTGCAAGCAGCCTCCTAACAATAGGGATGTGGTTTCTCCATGTTGCAATATGAAGAGGTGTCAGGCCAAATGTGTTCCTTGAATTGATATTACCACCATTCTTCTTCAGTAGAGCCAACGCTGAATCTACATCAGCCAAAGAACCCCCTCGCACAACAAGCCACAAATCTTTTTGGGAACCATCATGTAGATTTCGAGCAGTTGGTTGCATATTCTGCTTATGTCCTTGGGGTGAAGCCAGTGTCTCCATCATTCAAAATATTCAGTAGATGATTTAAAATACTCTTCTGATGGTCAACAAACCTGTCACTTTTATCGATACACTGCCAGATACTATTTAATGGCAGTTCTACCTTCCCGGATGACATAAAGAGCCAGATCCAGATTTTGTTATCAGAAATTAGCCACCCAACAGAAAACTAATCTGGCCCTTGAAGAAATAGATTCTTCCTAGCACTTTTTTTTGAGGGGAGGGGATCCAGAGGATTAAAAAAAGACTTCCAAAATGAAGAACAATTCAAATCAACTCACAGCTATAACGCATCTTCTTCACCATCTGTATCATGAACACAAACCAATTTCAGCAGCCACTCACAAACTCCCATCAGACAATAGAGAACTTCCCGAGAAGCAAGCTAAGTGACATACTCCATTAGCAACTCGTTGTCCAGTAATACACCAGCAAGGGGGCATTAACTATTGGAGTAAAAAGGTACACGCAAATATCAGAAAGTTGGCCAACAAGCCAAAGAAAGAGCATCTAACTAGATGCATCCAAGAAAAGAATAGAAGACACGCAGCCTGAAACAAGCACAAGCACTAAAATTTCATCTCCAGAGCAAGTTTCGTGTGAGAGAAAAACCACATTGGGGAATTGGCCTATGCATTTCTAAGACCTAATTTTGCTCCTGTTCCTAAAAGTAATCTGAGAAATTGAAACCAAAGACAAAAGGGCAACTAGTTACTCTCAAATCAAACAGAAAAATGAACAAACTTAAGATAGAAATCCAATAAAAAGTGTATGACCATAGCCAATATCAATCAATGACACCCACCAAGCAAAGACACAAACTTTAACATTAGAACATAGCGAACATTACTACCACTACATCCATATACCTAATTCAATAACACCCAATTACCAAAATCTTTACAAAAACTTACCCATTTAAAAAATCCAAAAATTCGAAAAATCCAACATAAAAGGAAAAATATGTGTATGAAGACACATGTAAGCCACCAAAATTGTAGAGAGAGATGAAAGATTCTTGTTAAAACCAGACATAAGACATCATTACCTTAAACTTTACTTTGATACTCAGAAAGAAAAGGCTCAACAGAACCAGACGTAACAGAAACTTAAACTTATAAATGTTCGGTTCCAGGCTTAGAGTTACGAAAGAATCGAATCCCAGAATATACCTCAACTACACCGAAGGCATCCAAGACCGAGAGAGAGAGAGAGAGAGAGAGAGAGAGAGAGAGGGGGCAGTTTTGGAATTTTGATATTTCTCTCTTGTGGCAACGAAATTGCTTTTGTGCCTTCCACGGATGGACGCGGGACCCACGAGTTGTGCGTCATTCTGTCTGCTAAGCTCCAGTTAAGTTATGCCACGTGTAGTAAAGTTCATTTAAAAAGTTATTCTCTGATTGACACGTGGAAGAAGTACAGGCAGACAATAGTCGTACCGAGATTTAAGCTCTTTTGATTGGCTTAAATTATTATTTATTGACATATTTTCTGTTTCATAATAATAAATTTTTTTTTGGCTAAAATGATATTTTATCTATTCTTCATAATTTAGTTTTCCAATTAAAGGTTTATTTGAAATCATACTTTAATTTTGATATTGATTTTAGTGGATTAATGGTTGTAAAAAATTGTTGTCAGTAAATGTAATTATTTACTTTATAATTATTTGTAATGTTTTTAAAAATTTTAAAAATTCTTAATAAATTAAAAAATAAATTATAATTATTTACGTAATAAAAATATTAATATCTTAAAATATATTTAATTATAATTTATTTCTTATATTTTATCGCAATATCAAAATATTATATTTTTTAAACTCAGATTAAAGTATAGCAAATCGTAAGATTTATTAAATATTAATAAAATTATATTTAATGTAACATATAAATTTTTAAAATACAATTATAATTCTAAACACAGTATAAGTTATACAAAAATAGTAAAAAAAAAAGTGGAGTTAAATCATAAAATTTTCTCTTTCAATATTTTTATTTTGACAAATTAGATTTATTCACATCATCTAAAAAATTATCTATGTAACTTATTCAATATAATAAGTCATTATTTTTATTACAATAATATAACTCAGTAACTAATTTTGAATTTTTGAGCTTCAAAAAAGAAAAGGTTGAATGTTCACGAAGATTAAAGAAAAATTCTGTACAAATAATTTTTTCAATAATTTAAAAGTAACTAGAAGGATATTTTCTTTTCTTTTCTTTTAATTCAAAAAAAAAAACACTGTAAGGATGTTTTCAAATTAAAATATAATTTTTAAAAAGTATTTTTTTATTAGTGTACTTTTGAAAATTTTATTATTTATCTAAAACCTATTTAAATTCTTATGTAATTTTGGGATTTTTATTTTTTAATAATACGTACTCAATTTTTGATTTATTATAACCAATGTCATAAAAGGCATCAAACATTGGTATAATTCTAATAAATTTTTAATCATATTATGACCATGGAAAACAAAAAATTTGTATCGACTTCTGTAAATTCTTTTTTTTTTTTTTTACACTCTCGAGTGCAAATGGGACCAATATAATTGAGTTCATAAAACAAAGAAAATTGTTGATTTTTAAAAGTCCCGTATGAGACCACAGACAAATGGTTCCCATAATTTCAATATGCTTCTTATCTTAGACTTTTGATAAAAAGGGCGTCCAAATGAATAATCTTTGTCGCCTTAATATTATTCTAAGCGACAATACCGAAAAAATCACAAAGAAAATGAACAGAATTTTGTCAAAGACGGGTTAAACAAGAAACAGTTTGGAAAAGCAAAAGATTGACAATTTTTTTATTTTATTTTATTTTATTTATTCACACGAGGGAGAAAGAATACAAAACCAACCAAAGTGAAAAGTCAAACTGAACTTTTAATATGCACGTTCAAGGATTTAATTTCTCGTGGCAGACATTGTTGAAGGTTCTTTTTTTCTTTTCTTTTTTTTTTTTTCACACAAAAAAAAAAGAAAGTGAAAATGATACTCGAAATAGTCTTGTCATGTGACAAAATAGGCTGAGTCTATGCTAAATATAATAAAGAAGCACACTTTATAAATTACGTATGCTTGAGATATATACTTAATCTTATCAATTATCTGGGTAAAAAAGAATTAAATTTATGACTTTACATGCAATAAATGAAGCTTTTTACCACTAAATTATAACAGTGGATGGTAATGTTGAAGTTTTATGTGTCCACAGGACCACAAGCACTTCTGTCGAGAATCCCGGCCAGAAATTTGCAGACAAGACATGTTTTACGAGGAGTTAAAAACGAGAGGGAGATGATGACGACGATGATGATGTGGCTGGGTTGACGGAGGGACCAGTCCTCAGAAAAAACATGCTTTGGGTATTGAGCCGGAATATCCCCAGCATAAACTCCTTTACATTGTTGCTTGGGCCGTTGGAGATAAAATAAAGATGTACAAATAGTTTTTCTTTTTTTTTATTTTTTTTATTAGTGTAAACAATTCTATCTTGAAAACAAAATGAAAATTATAAAAAAGGGTATAACTTTACAATTTTTTTATATATAAATACATTCGTTTAATTTTTCTATATATTTATACAACTTAATCGTAAAATTAAATATGCAAGAAGAATAGCATGAATTTTTTGAGATAAAACATTGAAAGTGGAGGTGTTACAAATCGTGATCTCGCTTTGTGTATGGAACCAAAAGTTTTAGTTCTGCCATTTTAAAAGTTGAAATTAAATTGAAACCTTCGGCTACGGATTAGCTAATCAAATATTTCAATTCGTTTCGATTTTTCAAACTAAGATATAGGCGGAAAATTAATTTCAATACAAAACTTCATTTAAATGCAACAAAAAAAAAATACAACTTGATGTACATATTCATAAAAAAAAAAAAAAAAGTTATTAGTAAATAAATAAGGGGCAGCATGGGAATCCTCACGGACAATCGCCAAACCAAACGGTAGCTGAAGGGCAACTTGCAACCACGCAGTCAAACCGCACGCACCCACCCACCCACCCACAAATTGTGTACCCGAAATGTTCTTCCAAAAAAATAAGTAAGTTCAAGAAATTCATATATTATTGTCGTTATTGTAGAGTTTATTAGATTATGAAGTACATTATAAAAATATTTTTTTTATTTTTATAAAATTTTATACTTTTTCTTCAAAATTAAAATTAAGATCTAAAAATAAAATCTGTAATTTTTAATTAATAAAAATATTCACGATGGACAATTTATGCATTCTTTCGGCTTGTAAAACTATTTCCATGCGGAACACCAAAAAACAATTCAGATCTTAAACGACTATACCCTCCTCGACTGTTGAGATTCTTATTTTCGAAATGTCTGCGTCCATGTGAGGCAAAAAGAGGTACTTTTGCAAGGAGAAGTGATAATAAATAATTTAAAATATGTAAAAAAAATTCGAAACACCGAATTACCAATTAAATTATCACATAAAATATTGCCAATAGTTGCAATTAATTTCTTTTAATTTAACGAATAAACATTGATCACGCCCTTCAAATTTTAATGAAAAATGGTGGCTGGGACAGGAATCTTTTGTTTGTTTGCTTGTTTGCTCCTTTTTTTTTTTTTTTTTAATTAGGTTTTTGGAACATGCGGAATCTTCAGTCTGACGCTAAAATCTACACAGAATAGAATAAACATTTACAAATCAACAGGTAACCAATCCATGTGGCAAAGGACATGCACAACAGAGATTACATAGAGTAGTAAGTCAACCCGC
This sequence comes from Ceriops zippeliana, assembly GCA_037897445.1. Lineage (NCBI taxonomy): Eukaryota > Viridiplantae > Streptophyta > Magnoliopsida > Malpighiales > Rhizophoraceae > Ceriops > Ceriops zippeliana. The sequence goes on from JBAPLH010000057.1 coordinate 1,739,559, forward strand.
TGACTTGTACGAGTTGGAATTTATCAACACCCTAAGCAACCAAAGAATGTTGGGAAAAAAAAAAAAAAGATAGCGTTGGATTGAAACAATAATTGCACATATCAGAATAAAGATGAACATGGGTGAAGGGATAGGGCAACATGGGTGTACAACAGTAGTTTCTTCAATTCTTTGTCCAAGCCTGCAACTGCAATTCTAGATCCCATCCTGACAACTTCTATGCGTGAGGCACACAATGGTCCAGTCATTGCTTTTATCACAAAATGTGATGATTCGACTTCCAACGACTCAAGTTGCTGGCTTACACGGCAATCGGATCATCCTGAATTCAACAAGACAAGGGCACGTTTATGTAACAAAAAGGGATGGTATCAGTGCTACCATGGCATAAGCTCATAATTGTCTCTCCAGCATCACCTTCAGACCAAGGAAAGAACAACATGACACAGATAGATTTTAAATTTACAGCCTAATTTTTGCCTATTAATGACCAAAATGAAAAATTTTACATAAATGACAAGATATATTTCATAATCAGGAAACAGATGGATGACAGTGCGACCAGAATATACCTTGGCAGACATGTTTGAAACAGCCAAATTGAACTTTTCCCTAGTTTTTGTACCAGCAACCTGCCCAGCCCTTGCCACTTTAGTAAAAGCACCATTTAGCCAAGCTGTTCCAGCAGTCACATACCTGTCCAGAATCAAAACAGATTTCATTTATTCACTTTCCTATTTATTTTTCATTTTCTTCTCTTTCAACTGATGATACCACCATTCACCACGGAAATCACCAATTATATGTGTATGATGTGGATCACATTAATGTAACATTTCATTCAAAATCTAGGCCCATGATACAAGTTATTGAAGGACAAACCAGAGGATCAACTGGATCTACTTCCAAATGGAAACTCATTTCAACAAACTTGCCTAAGAAAATCATGGTCTACCAGCATATAACTCTCTCTAGTAATGGGGCTCCATCAAAATTAGATGACACTTAAAGATACTGTTTTAGTGGACAAAGTGCAAGAAAAGTACACGCTGTCACTGCCCTGAAGTCAGAATTCCTAGGAGAGGAATACATCCCACCTCCAACAGGAGAACATCAGTTGGCTACTCTTTGGATTCTGCACCTTGGAAATCTTCCCTTGGAAATGTTAAAAACATGGTCAAAAAGTATTTTATGATGGAGAGAGACAAACTATGTGATCTTGGCTTTGATAGAAAAAATAGTAATGATTACTGCACAGCACAAAATTAGCTACAGACCTCAAGAAATAGAATCAATTTATCAAGAAAGCTAGATTTGGGTACCCTTCCTAGTCTCAACAAATTAAAGAAGGCAAGCTGAAACGAGGAGCCTCCAATCCATGCCAGCATTTATACAAAACATAGGATATTTATACAGTTATCAGACAAAGAAATAGCCATTGGCAAGCAATTAGAGACAGAAGATACAACTTCAATGAAGAAATTCAAACCTGCTAGATTTGACAGCTGATCCTGTGTCATTTATTTTCCTCTCTGCTGCCAATATTGCTGCCATTGTTTTATCTGCAACATGAAATCTTTGGTCAACAGACTTCACTTTCTCATTTACTACTGAGATGCCAACTGTCAACTTCTCCGTGAGGCCAACCCTTTGATCCAAGGAGATCACCCTGGCAGATGCATTGGCAGTCAACTGATGTTTCTCATCAAATGCCTTGGCCTTATTCACTGCATCTTGGTGAATAGCTGAACCTTTATTCAGCATATTTGTAACAACATCTTGTGCTTTAGTGACATAAATTCTGCCATTTCTGGATGGACTTGTTTTACCCTGCTAGAAAAGACAGATCATTGTCGACCACATGCTAAAAAGAATTTAATCCCCAGGTGAAAATTACTATTTATTAACTGATGCATTGGCAAAATGTCGGATTTTTAACCATAGACATTCACAAGATGCAAAGATATTTCACTATATACATATCAAACATGACAAGAAATTTGTCATTCACCAAGACTTCAGGCTTGTGAAGAGAGCTTAGTAAAGAAATTAAATGGAAAATAAAATAAAGATAAATCACAATAAATTATCTGGCTAAGGCAACTGGAAATTTCCCAATACTTGACCACATTTTATGTACATCCAGAAAGCCTACTTTAATATAAGCATTTCATGATTTTTCCATTATTGGGCCATCCAATACCTACGTTTCAATGAACATATAAGATAAATATTAGTGAAGATTAGTCCTAATGATCTTTCTTACCTCAAATGCTGATGGGAAGTTTTGGGCATCCACAACAGATATCGAATTGTCCACCCTCCTTTCTTCCTGCATAAAATGCATACTAAGGTGACAACTTACCAACAGTTGCTTGAAATGATATTGCAGAAGCTTCCTCATGGACATACCTGAAGTTCTTTTTTCAGCACATAATTTTCAACAGGAGTTATACTTACAACTTGGTCCACTATTGTTGCTCCCTGCATGGCATATGTACAATTTTACTTTCTGGAGAAGTGGCATTCTAATTCTTCATATAAAATAGAAAATCAAGTACAAGTTCAATATCAAAAACCAAATGTTCCAGGGCCTTTGCACAGTTCATGAATATAAAGCCCATGTTGAGACTTGAGAGCAAATATCCAACTTCCCCCAACTCTTAAGATTTAATGATGTCTCAAATCCAATATGATACACAGGCTACTTGGAAAAAAAATTATTGTTCACCACTAATGTTCTTTCTAGTTACTTTTTATCCTTATGTTTACTGAGCCCATAACAAATTGCAGGTCAGGGGCTCAGAGCTCACCAAATTAACCCACATTGATGGCAGGAAACCAGAAAATGAAACAGACCTCATTTCCAGAATAGTTCAGGGACTGACGTTCCTATGCTTGCAGCAAATGGCTCACAACAATATCCCCTGTATTTAAGAGTTTAAATCCCTGTCACACCCCCAATGAAATGAAAAAAAAAAAAAAAAGGGCAAAGCGGACATCTGAAGTTTGGTGCCTTTGGATGTTAAAAATGAAATGGCTTCTTTCTCCATGTCTCCTGAAACAGTCTTTTATAAGAGAATGAAACTAGGTGGGAGTGAGGGCTGGAACCCGGAGGGAATAGCTGCCTCCTAGTGTACAAATAAACAGACGAAGTTCAAGTCCATTGGAGCACTATGAGACTACATACCAACTATAGTAACTTAAAAAAGCCCAATTCTAATTAACTTGGCACCAGGAAAGTGCAGATTCAATTGAAACTTGTAGTTGGGACAACCATAATCTGGCAGGGGAATGTTGAAGAAAACCTTTCTCCTACTAATATCTCAAAGAAAGCATTCAACTCCTTAAAATTGGTTATACTTCCTTCAACACAAAATTTATCATTTTCACAAAAGGCAAGTAGCTGAGAGACAAAATAAGAGAAACCAAATGAAAACAACAAAATTATGCAGCATCACTCACTGATAACAACGATGCAATTTCCAGTGCTTTAGGATCTTTGAATGTAACATACGCAACCATTGGTTGCCCTTGTTCATTGCACCTGCAAAGAAAGCAATATCAAACGTCAAAATGCCACCATTTTTTTGGTAAAAAAAAAAAAAAAAAAAAAAAAAAAAAAAAAAAAAAAAAAAAAAAAAAAAAAAAAAAAAAAAAAAAAAAAAAAAAAAAAAAAAAAAAAAAAAAAAAAAAAAAAAAAAAAAAAAAAAAAAAAAAAAAAAAAAAAAAAAAAAAAAAAAAAAAAAAAAAAAAAAAAAAAAAAAAAAAAAAAAAAAAAAAAAAAAACCGTTCTCGTCCAAAAAAAAAAAAAAAAAAAAAAAAAAAAAAAAAAAAAAAAAAAAAAAAAAAAAAAAAAAAAAAAAAAAAAAAAAAAAAAAAAAAAAAAAAAAAAAAAAAAAAAAAAAAAAAAAAAAAAAAAAAAAAAAAAAAAAAAAAAAAAAAAAAAAAAAAAAAAAAAAAAAAAAAAAAAAAAAAAAAAAAAAAAAAAAAAAAAAAAAAAAAAAAAAAAAAAAAAAAAAAAAAAAAAAAAAAAAAAAAAAAAAAAAAAAAAAAAAAAAAAAAAAAAAAAAAAAAAAAAAAAAAAAAAAAAAAAAAAAAAAAAAAAAAAAAAAAAAAAAAAAAAAAAAAAAAAAAAACAAAAAAAAAAAAAAAAAAAAAAAAAAAAAAAAAAAAAAAAAAAAAAAAAAAAAAAAAAAAAAAAAAAAAAAAAAAAAAAAAAAAAAAAAAAAAAAAAAAAAAAAAAAAAAAAAAAAAAAAAAAAAAAAAAAAAAAAAAAAAAAAAAAAAAAAAAAAAAAAAAAAAAAAAAAAAAAAAAAAAAAAAAAAAAAAAAAAAAAAAAAAAAAAAAAAAAAAAAAAAAAAAAAAAAAAAAAAAAAAAAAAAAAAAAAAAAAAAAAAAAAAAAAAAAAAAAAAAAAAAAAAAAAAAAAAAAAAAAAAAAAAAAAAAAAAAAAAAAAAAAAAAAAAAAACAAAAAAAAAAAAAAAAAAAAAAAAAAAAAAAAAAAAAAAAAAAAAAAAAAAAAAAAAAAAAAAAAAAAAAAAAAAAAAAAAAAAAAAAAAAAAAAAAAAAAAAAAAAAAAAAAAAAAAAAAAAAAAAAAAAAAAAAAAAAAAAAAAAAAAAAAAAAAAAAAAAAAAAAAAAAAAAAAAACAAAAAAAAAAAAAAAAAAAAAAAAAAAAAAAAAAAAAAAAAAAAAAAAAAAAAAAAAAAAAAAAAAAAAAAAAAAAAAAAAAAAAAAAAAAAAAAAAAAAAAAAAAAAAAAAAAAAAAAAAAAAAAAAAAAAAAAAAAAAAAAAAAAAAAAAAAAAAAAAAAAAAAAAAAAAAAAAAAAAAAAAAAAAAAAAAAAAAAAAAAAAAAAAAAAAAAAAAAAAAAAAAAAAAAAAAAAAAAAAAAAAAAAAAAAAAAAAAAAAAAAAAAAAAAAAAAAAAAAAAAAAAAAAAAAAAAAAAAAAAAAAAAAAAAAAAAAAAAAAAAAAAAAAAAAAAAAAAAAAAAAAAAAAAAAAAAAAAAAAAAAAAAAAAAAAAAAAAAAAAAAAAAAAAAAAAAAAAAAAAAAAAAAAAAAAAAAAAAAAAAAAAAAAAAAAAAAAAAAAAAAAAAAAAAAAAAAAAAAAAAAAAAAAAAAAAAAAAAAAAAAAAAAAAAAAAAAAAAAAAAAAAAAAAAAAAAAAAAAAAAAAAAAAAAAAAAAAAAAAAAAAAAAAAAAAAAAAAAAAAAAAAAAAAAAAAAAAAAAAAAAAAAAAAAAAAAAAAAAAAAAAAAAAAAAAAAAAAAAAAAAAAAAAAAAAAAAAAAAAAAAAAAAAAAAAAAAAAAAAAAAAAAAAAAAAAAAAAAAAAAAAAAAAAAAAAAAAAAAAAAAAAAAAAAAAAAAAAAAAAAAAAAAAAAAAAAAAAAAAAAAAAAAAAAAAAAAAAAAAAAAAAAAAAAAAAAAAAAAAAAAAAAAAAA